>BQNB010036069.1:0-50407 GCA_026074375.1 Tanacetum coccineum | reverse complement strand
TTATGAAAATTGCGGGTTGTTATACAATTGTACTAAGATATCATGCTTTGAAGAATAGACCTGTGTCAATAGCTGAAGCAAGAAGGAATATGATTACATACTTGAAGAATCAAGGAAGCTACAAGGAGAGCTACTTCAAGAAAATAAGATATAATGACATCAGACCAATTTTTGAAAGAGTATGGGATCATGTCAATACTTTTATTCCTATAAGGTCTGAGGTTGAAAAAGATTCTTCTAAACCAAGTGAAAAAGAAACTTCAAAAACAGTGGAAGAAGAGAAGGTTGAAGAAGAAGAGGTGAATCCTGAGCCAGTGTTGATTGAAAAGAAAGCTGTTGGAATTAGAAGAAAAACACTTGCAAGAAGAAGAGCAAGTGACAAACAAGGTCGAGACAGCTCAAAGAGACAGAAGAAAGAGAAAGAAACAGCAGATTATGAGGAAGAAAAAGATGAATTAAGAATGTGGTTGACAGTAGTCCCAGATGAAGAAGCAATTGTGGATCCAGAAGTCTTGCATACTAAGTTTCCTATAGTTGATTGGGAATCTCAAAGTTTAGGAAATATGCATGTTTACAAGATCCTAAGAGCAGATGGAAATACTAGTTATCATAAAACCTTTGAGAGTATGCTGAAAAGTTTTGATAGACATGATTTAGAGGTTTTACACAGGTTGGTAATGGAAAGATTTCAAGATAACACTCCAGAAGGATACAATTTGATGTTATGGGGTGATCTGAAGATACTAGTAGATCCTGAGCAAGATGATGACATCTGGAAGAATCAAAACCAGTGGAAATTAATCAGTTGGAAGCTGTATGAAACTTGTGGAGTTCACACACTGATGGTTGATGGTACTTTGATGACTATTCATATGTTTGTAGAGAAAAAGTATCCACTCACTAAAGAAACACTTCAGAAGATGCTTAACTGGAAATTAGAAGCTGAAGCAGAAAGTTCTATGGCATTTGAGTTACTAAAGTTTATCAAGACTCAGATTGAAGAACAATAAAAGTGTGTTTGAAAGAATCCTCAGCAAAAGAAGAATAGAAGATATAATCCAGAAGAAACTTAAGATTTGAGAGTAAATCATAAGTTTAGGGGAGGATTGTTGGGATTATAAAGCTTCTACAAGTTAATACTGCTGGCTCAAGATTAATACTGCTAGTGAAGACTTAATGTTGTTAATGAAAATTAAAGAAATAAGACTAAGTCTTTAGTACTGCTAGCTTTATAGTTAGTATTGCCAGTACAATGTTAGTGCTGCTCGTAATAGTTAATACTGTTAGTTAGTATTAGTACTGCTAGTGTATTGTATTAGTACTGCTTATGAGATATGCATGAGATAAATTAGGAATAGATATGCATTATCTTTTAACGCGTTTTGTAAGCCTATTAGGGTTTTTCCTTGGTGTATAAAAGGAACCCTTACGACATAGTTAGATTTAATGAATTGTTAGATATACAATAGAAAAACACAATAGTTGTTAGGCAAAACATATAGTGGTTTTGTGATTTGCTTAATATAGTGAAAGCTCCTTTGTTTTGATATTGTTCTTATTATTCTTCTGAGTATATAAAGATTAATTCCGCATAATCTTTATATATATACCACAAGGTTTCTATCATAGTTGTTTTAGATTTATCTAAGATAACTAAAGCTTTAACAAGCTAATCAAAGATCTACAAGGGATCAACAACCAATAGGATACAGAATAATAACCTATTCTTTGTCTTTAGATGTGAGGCTTAGTTGGACCGGAAGGGACCTTGGATTACGAGTACGTTATCTCAAGTAATTGTAAGATTTAGTTTGTGGACTTTCAGTGTTATAAATCGCCTTTAAGCAGTAAGTGGGTAAAGTCTCTATGAGCTAGGGTTTAACAATGGATCACCATTGATTTAATCCATAAGATAGATTATAATCTGCAAATAAGGATGCTTTATGCGGATACGATTAAAAAAAAAAAAAATTGGACTAATTCTTCGTTATCTAGTATTAGGAAAGAAGTGTAGCCTAAGTCTTAAGAATGATATGCCGCCTCGAGATAAGTAATCATTGCACTAAATAAAAAACCAACTTTTTAATTGGATTAATAATGGTTAATACAGTTTTCTTATATTTGGCTAGACCGCTCTTTTATCTTCTGTTAATTTACTTGCGTGAGTTTTATTGTCTTAAGTTGATTTTAGTCACCATAAAACCCGTGCCAGTCTCTCAAGCTGAAAACCCCCTTATCTGTTAGATTTAGGATTAACATAGGTTTAACATAGAATATAATTAAATTAGCTTAGATAACCAAAATATTAATAAATTGAAAGATTGTTTCTCGCTCTTAGTGATCGACACCTTACTTACCACGAAACTCCCATTTGACCGTGTACACTGCCCGTTAAAGTGTTGTTTTTGGTAAAGTCGGCAAAATATAAATTTAAAACTTAAAACATAAATTACAACCACACAACGACACATCAGTTTTTGGGCCGTGGTCTGGAGTGGAAAATTTAATCTTGATTTTTATTTGATATTTTGGTTTTTAACATTAGATTAATCTAACCCTTAGGATTAGTGTAGTTTAGAATAGTTTATATTCTTGTTTGTTTGCTTATTGTGTTTATGTAATACGGCATATTCAGTTTACTGAATACGACGTATAAGTTATTTGACGGTTTTCTTTCCTAGCAAGTTTATTACAGGATGGACAACCCGAACATTACTATGGAAGAATACATCAGGCTTGAAGAAGAAAAAGCTCGTCGGTGTGGTAAAGTGTATAACTGGGAAACTGCTAAGTATGATAAGATCTGGTATGATGAAGACGTTCATGACCTTAGATCCATTGAAATCGAATTCCCAGTATAGTCTTTAATGACGAGTTATCATCTGAAAAAACACTCTCGTGTGAACCCACAGTAAGTTCTCTTAACAACAATGAAATTGACTTTAGAATATCGTTTGACGAATCCGACGATGAAGATTACACAGTAATATTTGACAAAACTCGTTTTCTTATCAAATAATTTTCGTCAATGATTTGAAAACGGATTCGGAAAATGATAATGAAAAAGTCAATATGCCTTCATTTCGTCACGATAGCAAAGGTCAGTTAGTTTGATGATTGCAGACGTCCTTTAAGATTTTAAAAAATCGAATTTCCAGTCATTGTTTACTATGACGCTCTAACGTCTAAATCAGTTTCCTTAACTGGATCATGTTGAAAATTTTCTCATTCATATCGTTGATATTTAATTTTGAAACTAAACATCTTTGTCTGAATGTGATGAAGAGGAACAAAATGTTTTGTACTTTAATGATCTATTCCTTTTCAACATAATCTATCCCCATGATCTAGAGTCGGATACAGACAATGATGATAATGAAATTGATATAATATAGTCTTTGGGGGGTAATGTAAATACACGAGGGTCAAAGAAATTTCTAGAAGCAAGCAACGATAAAATCAATAAAAATTTCATTATGGAAAGTTTTGTCATGGAATTGGATGTTAATATCATGGCTTGGAGTTATTGTTGGCATTAAAAGACTTCTTGATGATCTTGGAGTTACTGTTGCTTAGGTTTGTGTTACTGCTGTTAAGCTAAAGTTAGTACTGGTAGTTCACAGTTACTACTGCTAGTATATTAGTACTACTAGTATAAAGTTAGTACTGTTAGTGTAAAGTTAGTACTGCTGGTGAAGATTGAAGAAAATATTCTAAGTAGTTACTACTGCTTGTACACAATTAATGCTGTTGGTGTATAAGTTATAATCATCAAGGTTTCAACTTTAGTTGTCTTGGATCTATCTAAGGTGACTAAAAGCTTCAACAAGCTAACAAACGATCTGTTACAAACGGGATCAACAACTCTCGTCCATATCTGTTGATTATCACTAACGTAAACTTGCAGGTTATACGATGGTGGTATCCCATTCCAGCTGAAGTTGGATTCATTACTACATGCTCATATTTAAACGATCTTCCTTTAAGATATCAAGTCTATCAAAGGAGATTGTTATTAAGCTTTCAAGATGATGCAAAGTATGAGCATCTTGGTCAAGACACAAGATCGCAAGGTGGCAAAGATGATCAAGACTGAAGGATAAAGATTTAAAGATCTCGGACGTAATGACAAAGTCGAAAGACAATGAAAAAAGATAAAGATCAAAGATTACATAGCATGAAGGAACAAGCCTACAACGTAGACAGAGATAAAGATCACAAGAGCTTAACGACAAAAGCAATCTCATTGATCTCACGAAGGAGTGTCACAATGAACTCACTTCGGAGGAGATTGTTAGCCTCAAATATTAAGTCAAACAAGGAAGTTCGTTTATTAAGAATATTAGGTCTCGATCATTCAATTATGTAACGTTATAATAGACTAAAACGGGTAAACAGGCTCGTTTATGTAAGCTAATCGGTCACTTGTATCGGGCGTAAGCCCAAGTAATCCTAAGCTCGGCCTGTAGAAATACCATAGGCATGTAAGCCTCATGGTGTAACTATAAATACCCCTATTCAAGGATGGAGAGGGTGTTGGTTCTATTTGTAATTTTCACATTTGTAATTCAACTATTTACTTTCTCTCTCTTGTTTCTCTCTCTAAACTTCTCTCTTTATTTCTTATCATTTCCTAGCTTGTTTTCTTGTGTTCAATATGAAGTGTAAGTATGGTTTGTAAAGTATTATGCAAACGTGAGAAGAATTGTTGCTGATTTCTCTCATGTACCCTCAAACGAATATTCACCAATATCCAATGACAAAAAGTAGTACTACTTGGTGTGGCTTTTCTTCTACATAATTCCGCTGTGCACTTTAATGACATATAGAAGATGGTTAAAGCTACATCAAGGTTTTAGAATATGCTTAAGATAGGGATGCTGGTTTGGGGGAAGCTGATTCAGAAACTTTGCCAAAAAGGTGTCTATGAAGAAAGCTTTTCAAGACATGCTGCATGAATTAGGGGTATGTTAATCCAACTCATGCATTCTATAATGGTTCCAGAATAAGTAAAGACAATGAAGATCCAAGCTGGAGTACAAGTTTCAAGACCGAGAGAACTCATAAGACATCTTCAGCTTTGGAAGTACTTTGTAAGTAATTCCGTATGTCCACATATTGGGAGAAGATTCTTAGCCTTAAAATATGTTGACTTATCCGAAATTACATTAGTTTATAAATAGTCAAACATGCAGGGACTAGATTAGACTATTTAGGATAGTTTAGTTGTGTTTGGACTATAAATACCCCCTCTATACTTCCATGGAGGGGTGAGGATTTATTTTGTAATAATCTCAAAGGTGTATGTATGTGTTCTCTCTTTATCAAACATACACACATCTTTCTTTTTCTCTCATTTAATCTAATATGGCTTACTTCTTGTTTCATCCTCCCCGACCTCCAGACCGCGTTTAGCTAGTGTCTCTTATTGTGTACAATTGACATCAGAGCTGCAGGGGTGTATTGTATCATGTTTCTTGTTATCTCGGTTACTGTTCATTCGTGGTATACTGCTGATAATTTTTGTGTATTTTTTTATGAGAAAAAAAATCATGAAAATGGTTATTAAATGTTGGTCTGCTTCTGTTTTTTCTTACTGGTTGTTAGCTGTTTTTAACAGTTTCATTTTCGTGGATTAAGTGTTCTTCTTCTCCTAAACACATGCTCTTCATTGATCTATGAGATGGTCAACCCCTCTTATATATCCAAATTTAAAGAAAGGGTTTTTAACAAAACTGTTATAACCAATTCTTGCTTCAATTAAAGACTCTCAAAACAAATTACACACCTACCCGAGACCCTTATTGAAGGATCTTAATGCCATGAATCCTTCATCTTCATTTCGTAGACTATGTGGTTCGTTTTTGTTACAAGGTTCTCGTGGATAGAAGGTATTAAGAGTAGATGTTTGCTTTGCTCTTGGTTTATTAAAGATGAAGACTGTTGCAATTTATGTTTGAGTTTGGATAAGAGTATGGGAGAGAAGAATCTGATGGGGGCGGGTGTAAAATAAGATTAGGTTTAGGGTTAATCTATGAGCATTATTAGGGATTTTATTGTGTTATATATCTCTAATTCATGCATGGATTGGGTTTTGGATGAACCGGGCTTTAACACAAGCACATAGGCCCTTCACAGTTATTATACTAGGGCCTTTAGAAATTACAAATAGCAGGCCAGAACTATATCTTTGATAAGTGGACTGGGTATTCCATTTTGATGTGGGCCGAGTATATCAAAAAGAATAAATGGGCCAAGATTTGGATGTAGGGCTTGGTATAGATGTGTTTGGGCCATGTTTATGGATTTCTAATAGGCCGGGTTTATTAGAAGCTTTGTTGGCTGATTTTTCTTAGTACTCGAAATGGGCTAAGTTTAATTAATTGAGCCGAAACTATTCAATAGTATCTCAAGTTTTTTATTTACTATTGGTATATTTTCATGGTTATGGTTCATATTTGGCGTTATTGGTTGAGACGAATATAAATCACTGTCATGACAAATTGAACTAGAGAATGTCTATTCGTTGACGACAATTCAAAAAGTAACATTTGTCCTAGTTCAATAACATTATCGAACAACAACACAACAAACACGATACATAACACTAAAACGATCTGAATAAGATTCACTAAAATGACAAACGGCTAAAGATTCAGACTACGATGACAAGTGATCACGAAGATGATTTAGTATCCCTTATTTGAGATTGAAGTGGGTTTCACGAAGGCGTCTACTTATTTCATAGTCGAGACTTCCTTCTATTTTCTACCCCTTTTCTTTAAACCCAATCTATTGATTGATGACTTGCTTGAGCACAAAAGGAATATGATCCAGCAGTCAGGGTGGTTAGTTGAAGACCTGGATAACTATCACTTAAAGGAGTTACGTTGTAGTACTTAGTGTCACACGCAGAAGTCGATGTGGATAATTTTAAGAGGTGATGTACTTCTTATACTTTTAGGACTGGGTATAGAGTACTTATAGATCTAATCTTGCACCGTTCTTCAATCAACAGTGCAAGCTTAAGTAACAAATTTAGGGGATCTTACTTCAGTTTCAAGTTTGGTATATCGGGTTTACTTTACCAAGTGATCACAATAACAGCCGACAGAATACAAGGTTGGTAAGTTAGCTAGAGAGTTTAAAGGTTGAGATGTAATCAGCAATTCTCACGGGATATTATTGTGCTATTCCAAGACAATGGTACTTCACAGTCTAAGCAAAATTCTCAAAGTTCTTCAACGACATTCATATACAAGACCTTGATTATACCAAGTTTTCTTAATTCTTGATTCATCTCCTCTACGGTTTCTGAAGACAAGAAGGTAATGGTTTGTTTGGATCTCAAGATTTGTGCTTAAGACAAGAACTTCTCGAGTATATGTGCGTACACAACAATGATGCTTTCGAGAGTTCGCAATCATCATGGGGGAAAATGTGTACATCCGGGATTTAATTAACTTTGATGTTACCATGTCAACTTCCAAAGGGAAGTAGTGTATACTACTTTACATAGTATGGTTTATGAAGTATTCTGCAAACGTGAGAAGAATTGTTGCTGATTTCTCGCATGTACCCCCGAACGAATATTCACCAAGATACAATGACAAAAAGTAGTACTACTTGGTGTGGTTTTTATTCTACATAATTCCGTTGTGCACTTTAATGACATATAGAAGATGGTTAAAGCTACATCAAGGTTTCAGAATCTGCTTAAGATAGGGATGTTGGTTTGGGGGGAAGCTGATTCAAAAACTTCACCAAAAAGAAGTTTAAGAAGAAAGCTTTTCAAGACATGCTGCATGAATTGGGGGGAAGTTAATCCAACTCATGCATACTATAATGGTTCCAGAACAAGTAAAGACAACTGAAGATCCAAGCTGGAGTACAAGTTTCCAAGACCAGGAAACTCAAAAGATCAACTTCCGCTTTGGAAGACTTTATTTTATTGTAATTGTACTTGTTAGGAACGTTGTAAGTAATTCCGTATGTCCACGTATTGGGGGAAGATTGTTAGCCTTAAATTTGTTAACTTATCCGAAAATACATTTGTTCATAAATAGCCAACACACGGGACTAGATTAGACTATTTAGTATAGTTTAGTTGTGTTTGGACTATAAATACCCCTCCAATACTTCTATAAGAGTGGTGATGATTATTATTTATTTTCTCAAAGAAGTGTGTGTTTGTTTTCTCTCTTTTAAGCAACACACATCTTCTTTTTCTTCTCCATCAATCTATTATTATCTACCTCTTTTAGATCCTCCCCGGCCTCCGAATCTCTCTAGTTAGTGTCTCGTATTGTTAACAAACAACAACAATGGTAAACTGAAAATACAAATACATATATAAGAACGCATCCAAAATAAGTTTTCCCATTCTAAAAACAGCCTAAAAAGTACATTTATACAACTATTTCACAATGTTCCAAAACAAATATTAATTTGTATACTATACGCAGCGGCACAAAAATCAACACTCATGAACAACATTATTTTGCGCAACCCCAAAAATTGCTTATCGCACTTAACAAATCAAAAGTTATCAACACAACTTATACAAACCATATAAAGTAAGGACTTGTGACCATATTTAAACAAAATTTCATGCAAAAGTAGTCACTTTTACACATTGTAGGATTATATTTAAATAAAAACTAAGCCCTAAATGTCGTACGAAAACTTAAATGGCACAATCTAGGCAACACAAAATCTGCAAGATTTTTAATACGTATTGGTAATTTGCTGTGCTACAGTATTTATACTATACATAAATTACATCAGGTATTGCATTTATAAAATCCGAACTACCTAGACTATTCCTACGCGCTAAAGAGTAGTGTATCATATCGTGTAGTAGTGTAGTGATTGGTAAGTATGAGTGTCGACCCTAAGAATGGTTTGTACTCACTAGTTGTCTAATTGAATTGCTATCCTACCTAAGAAAGTAATAAAAAGTGAGAGTTTTTTAAATTCAATTGTTTTCATTTGAGAAACTAAATTACCTAAGCGAAGATGGTATAGTGGCAAACAACTAATAAGGATGAACGTCATTTACTTAGTCAATTCCCCTATGGCTCTTAATGATAATCCTACGTGTAATGTTTAATTCTCGTTCTAATTAGTGGTTCTAATGTCAATAGTTTCGATCTTGTAATCGCAACCAAACTTTAATTGTATTTTTATGAAAATAAATTTAATAAAGACCTATAATTCCTATGATCTCAACCCCGTTGATCATAGTGGTCAGGTATCTAGTTCATAGTCATTAAACCCCCAACTATCCTAAAGATCTGTCTAAGTGTCGACATTCCCACTACTAGACACAAAACCCTCCTCAAAGATATCGTGCTTTATAATGCCAATCTAATGCAGCGGTTAATACGACAATCCTTTACACTAAAACAAATGTCACCGTATTCCTAAGTATACCTCATAAGACTATCTTCCACAAAAATTCCGCTACAAATGGCTTAAGAACGATCTACACTATCCCAACACAACCAAAATGCGAGTGATTAATCAACGCAGGAAAATAGGAAATCAAAGAGACCGATTATTTAACACTGTCTAACCACAATCTTAATAGAGGCATCTAAAGGCATTAGGCTCAAAACCGAATCCTCGCCTAACCTATGATTCCTGAGTGGAATGAACTCGCAAGGATACAAAATAAAAAAAAAAAAAAAAAAAAAAAAAAAAAAAAAAAAAAAAAAAAAAAAAGAAATTAATCTATTCTCAGTTTACCGTCATTAAATTCTACCAACTAATCTATGAGACATTCCCAGGCAGTGTTTCTCACTAACACCCGATACCTATAAGTTGTCAAGTCATAAATAACGCTTAGCCAAACCCTATTCTAGAATCATCCTACAAAAGGCATAAGGATCTAGAGCATACTACCAAAAAATATCCATTAATATAGTTCAATTAACTATAGATTAAAATTTAATAAACTCAGAAGAATAATTAAGCTAAAATAGCCAAGAACAAATAATTAAACACAATTAATAACACGACACAAATAATAAAAATATAGATTAAATAAATCGAAGAAGATAAAATTAAAATCATAATTCAATTTTGGTGTCGTGTACATAATATGCTAACTATCTCGCTTAAAATCCGCTTTAGCTGAATGCCATGGCAAACCCTGAAGGGTTTGCCCCTATACTGAACTTGATCATCCCATTATCCCTTTTGCTTATCGCCGAACAAAAAAAGAATTGAATGAATCAATAAGATTTCATTCGTTTCGTATTTATAGTTATAATATAAGTTTGGGACTTTGAGGAATTCAGCCCTCCATCGTAGTTTGACGTAAATAATTTAATCCTCCAAACTTCTTGAGAATTTAGCACATTAAGTCCCTGTAGCTATATATAGCTACGACGTAGTCATAAGTGTCGAGCTACGCCGTAGCTCTCTTCGGAATTATTTTCTTCCCCAACCTATGGCGTAGTCATAGCGATCCAACTACGCCGTAGTTGTGTCGTCAGCATAATCCTTCTATATCAAGTTGAAAGCTATGGCATAGCTCCCATGACTTGGCTACATTGTAGTTCTTTTTATGCTTCGTTTTTCTTTTCCTTTAAAAAAAAAAAAAATAGAAGTACCTCGACGAAAAAATTATTAGTGTACGATATCTTTGAAATAACTGAGTAGCCCCCTGGGAGAAATTTATACCCATTCTTAGAATATAGTATCCCTCTACTAATAAATTAAGTATTGGTAACTAAAAATTCTTGCCATTTCTCACATCACTTCGTTCCAATGCCTTGATTAACCTGAATATGCAAATACGAATGATTCAATACAGAATTATATAAAAACCAATATAAAATAAGGCAATAAACATTGGATTTTGATATAGAAAAGTATTAACTATTTGATGTGAATCAGTGGTATAGCCCTACATTGACTGCAAAATAGGACAGACCTTCTATAAAAGTTTCTTTGTTTATGAAGAATTACAAATTATCGGTCACAAAATCATCATAGTCAGCCAATAATTCAATGCTCCAGATTGGTATCCTTATATGCAAAAGATAAAGAAATAAAACAAAAAACTGCAAAATACAACAACTGCAGCCACATCGCCTATGCGCATGCCAAGACCATAACCACCCGCAACAAACATCGTACAAGAATCAACAGTAACACACAAACCGCCAACAACCATTTATGGCCCACGAACAAATACGCAAGGCATCATAAGTATGATATAGATCATCAATAAGACCCAACCCCTAAACAAATCTAACATAAAACGTCAAAATTAAAAACCACTAAAAAAATCACACATGCAACAAATTTAGGACCCAAAAAACAAAAATGTATACAATGAGCGCACCTGACAACGTCTCAGAAAGTAACAACATTAGTACTATGAAAAAATTAATTAAAACTACTTCCTAAACAAACCAAAAGACCAGACCAAACAATATCCACTCAGAGGACCACTACTAACATGCAAAGTAAAGAAACAACAAAATACGCAATGCACACCAATCATATGACAATCAAATTTGCTACTTGATCACTAAACCACCAAATCACTATACAATCGCGACTCCCTCAATCTAACCTAAATTATTTAGTCAAAGGTATGAGACAAAGAAATAAATGATTTTTAAGAGAGAGTCAGGCTTGCATATGTGTTGATGGTATGAGCTGGGGATTGAGATCTTGAAAAAGAACCCCAGAAGAGCACTTCCACCTAAACCTCTGAAACTACAAATCCACCACTCCCAACCCACTAAAAAAGAGTGTTGAGTAAACTTCCAGATATCGATGCAAGAACATAGTTTGTAACAGAACTGGGCTAACAAACGGTACATTTACAACCCAAGAAGAAAAATGGCCTAACAAACCAAACGACAACACTAAACATTTAAAATGACCTCATTAAACACAAAACAGTGTCGTCCTCACACATAATGTATACTAGGTTAATGGGCCTTATTATTTGGCTTTGACTTTAGCGTGTTATTAATGGGTTTGGACTATTAATATTGGTACGCTATCAAGTCTCACCGGTCTAGTATTATACTATTTACAAGTGGTGTGAGGTGGACTTTAATAGTAGAGTCTCCCCGGTCTGTATCAGGGTTTTAGATCTCTTCTCAGGTCGATTCCTCTCAGGGCATGTCGTATTAGGGTGATTTTCCATGTCGTGTCAGGCTTTGCTTGTATGATGACAAGGATGCTAGGTGCATCCCTCGAGCAGCGTTGTAAGTCATTTTGGGAAAGTGTACATAAACCCTAGATGATGTTGGAGTATTATCAACATTCTTGTTCTTGGTGTTTGATGATGTCCCGAGGTTGTTGTTGGTAGGTTTATAGATTTTCTTAAAGGGTGTAGTGATTAAAGCCACGAGTTTTGTAATTTCCTTGTTCCTTTGAGTATCTTCTTCATTACTGAAAACTTCATGTTCTAACTCACGCGGTGGAGAAGGAGCTCTAGAAATCTCTTTTTATTTGCTTTGGGTAGCAACTTGTGATCGAGTTTATGACGTTGGAGGATTATAGTTGGGTTTTGGTTGAGGTATGTACAGTGGTATGTATTGATGTTGTGTAGATAGCAATACGCTGATAGGCAAGTTGGTGATTGGCATGTCTTGCTAATCTTTCAGCTCGAATTTCATTCACTTCATTCTGATGTTGCTTGAGGATGTCAAAGAGTTTGTGGTATGAGACTTTCTTGAGATCTTATCCTTGCTTGACAATTATCACAAATCTTTGCCATTCTGGTTAAAGTTGAAGTAGAAACTGAACATTCACTTGATGATTGGAGATATCACATTTATTTCTGACAAGTTCATTCATTAATTTGTAAAATCTAAAGTAGTACGACTCAAGTGATTCACCATCACGTGATGTGAATTTCCTAAATGCCCAAAACAAATTAGTTTCCACATCATGCTTGTTAATGTTCTCACTCTGCATTAAACATTCAATTGTAATCTACATTTATTTTACATTAGCATAAGCATCTGCTGTTGTGTAAATATCATTATCAATCTCGGTAAGTATGATGTGAACTGCTTCAGCTTCAGCATCTATCCTCTTCTTCTTTTTTCACTCATAGTAGAATATGTTTCCCTCTTTTTAGTTGGTGGTTGACGTGGAGTAGTGTATGCAGCATATACTTCAAGAACGTGGATCATTTGGTATTCATATAGACCATTGTCAATGCAGTCGTTGATGAGTTCATGATTTGGTCTTGTAACGTAACTACCAGCTACAAGATCAGTGCGCAGTCTTTGCCACCAGATTCCATAATTGCATTATGTGTAGCACTTATAGACATTTTGTTGTTTGCTGTAAAAGGATTATGGATCTTAAAAAGATAAAGCTGTGTTGTGGTTGACTTTTGTGTTGTTGCTGTTGTTGCAAGTTAAATTCGTGATAACGATCGTTAAAAATCTTGTGAACAAAGAACTAACAATGAAAAACCAAATCCTAAATTCTAAATCTGTCAAATGAGGAAAATACCAAATTTCGAATTCTACGAATGAGGAACAATTACCAACATTCGAATTTAATTTTTGAAATTGACGAATGAGGAACAAATTCTAAATTCCGTATACACGAAATGAGGAACACTTTCTAAATATCGAATGAGGAACAATTCCTAAATCATGAATGAGGAAAAAATTTCTAATTCTCGAATGAGGAAAAAAATTCCTAATTCTTAAATGAGAAAAAAAAGTTTCTAATTCTCAACGATGAGGAAAAAAGTTCCTAATTCTCAAATGAGGAAAAAAGTTCACAATCTATAAATGAGGATAAAGTTCCTAATTCTCAAATGAGGAAGAAAGATCCTAATTCTCGACTTGTGAAAATTCTGAAACCACCAATTTTGAAACCGTTATTTCCGAAAATTCAAATTCTAAAACCCTTAATTACAATTCGTTATTTACCTAAAGAGGTCTCCCAATCTGTGTAAATAAGGAATTTTAAACTTATGGTTTGGTGATTTACAATTTCTTTTTTTAAATGAAAAGGCGTCTTAGTCCATTTAAATAAGAAGATACATATTTAAGCATTCCTGACACAACACTCATACTAACTTAAACTTTCCATCAGCACCCGTTGGGTTATTAGTGGCTGTTATTTAAAGGAAAAAAAAAGAAAGTGTCTATTATTAGATACTTAAGTGGTCTTATTTATTTTGTAATAGTTTTAGTTATGTTTTACTTTTATTAGAATGTAATAAGGTTTAATGAGCTAAATAGTAAAAAGGCTTTTTTTTTATTTAAAATGCCTTTAGTTGAAGGAGAGTAGGAATGAAAAAAGACATAGATAAAAGATAACACAATAACATACCTTCCATTAGATAAAAGGTAATTAAGCTTGTCATTTGTAAACTTACAACCTCTGTCCTCCTCTCTATTCTCTCAATACATTTTACACTTTACATTTGAAAACTTGCTTCCTCTCTTTCAATCTTTATGATCCTTAACCTTTACTAAGTGTGATACAATATCATAATTGTATCATAACAATATGTGTATACAAACGCCAATTTGAGATATTAAGATGATCTATTAGTGATAATTCGGTTCAAATACGTTATCGTGTGATTGCAATTATATCGAAGTGATCGAATAATGATACGCACTGATACATAAGTTGATCGAATTAAGTGCTTTGAGTGTGTGTTAAACGGTTTTACGAAATTTTAGTTGAGTCAAAATTGTATAAATACAATTTTATGAAATTTTGATTGGTATTTTTATGCTCAAATATGATCAAAATTAGTATAAGTGATGTATTTGGACAAATTCGACTGTGTTTAAAACATTTTAAGAGAATCGAAATTGATTAGAATAGTGTTTGATCGTGTGTTTATCAAATTCGTTGTATATAGAAATTTGAGCTAAAAAGATATAAAAAATTTTATATTAGGAAAAAAAATAAGCAAGGATAAATACATTGTGCAAAAAATTGGATTCATAGGAATAAGTATAATATTTAGGAGTTTAAAGAACCGCTTTGAAAAATTTGCCTAAAATCGAATCGTGTAACCGTTTTGATAGGATTTATTGAATCTTGTGTAATCTCGATTGGGCAAAAATGTTTTAGTAAAGAAATGGTGAGCGATGAGTACGATTATAAGGGCGATTTGAAGAAACCAATGCTATGGAATTACTAGAAGAAAAAAGACCCTTATTCTCTTCCAGGATGCCAAAGCTAGAATTTATTTACTTATAATGTTTTTTAAACGATATTTGTTGTACCTATTATCGACCAATTTATTTGTGTTTAGAGTATCAACTGGTAAACCATGAGTTGTAGGATTCTTCATTTTGTGGTTAACCACTTGATGTTCTGAACACGAATAAATTGCTCGAAAATAGCATATGAGCTTACATTCTCTTTCCTTATGAAAATATTGTGTATTGTGGTGACGTGCTCTTAATATGAATGATGAGTTGTTATCTTTACGATTTCTTAAATTTGTTGTTTGATTTTAGGCCAGATGTCTTATGTTTTAAAAAATTTATATTTAAATTATCAAACATTTATACACGTAATTAAAAATGTTCCGCCGCAACGCGCAACCACAACATCCCTCGCTGTATACACATGTCGTACCTAATTGTCTGTTACTATATTTTATTTTACTGAGAACTTGTTCTGATATGAAACTTATCTTTTTTATATTTTGACTTAGGTTGAACACTTGAATGTAACTCGCTGAATGATATGCTCATTGATGTGTCGTTGTGTGTAGGTATTATTATCAAGTTTTACATTTATATTTTGCCGACATTACCTACAAAAAACACTAACGAGCAGTGTACCCGATAAGTTGTATCTTTGTTGGTAAGTAGGGTGTCGGTCACTAAAAGCGAGAGTGATAATTCCTATGTCTACCAGTATTTTAGTTATCTATGTTAGTTTTAATCTAAGTTAATTATAAGTTAAACCTATGCTAAATCTAATTCTAACGGATAGAGGGGGTTTTCAGTCTGAGAGACTGGCACTGGTTTTGGTGGTAACTTAAATCTATTTTAGACACGATAACACACGCAAGCAGATAGTCACAAGATAGAAGAGCGGTCAAGCCAATTATAAGGAAGTTGTATTAACCATGATAAATCAAGTTAAAACGCAAGTTTGTTTATTAGTGCAATGATTGACATATCCCGAGGGGCATATCATTCCTAGATTTAGGCAGTACTTCTTCCTAAAACCTAGACACGCTAATTATGTCACAATTAAACGCATCCGCATAAAGCAAGCTTTTGTTGATTATAATCTATCTTAGGAGATTAATAATGGTGATCTTATTAAACTCTAGCTCAACGAGACTGTACTAACTTACTGCTTAACGACTCTTTATATACTAGTAGTCCACTGTCCAAGTCCTTACCTAGGGAATCAGAACGTCATTTGTTGATCCCACGTCACCTGCTAGTCTAACTTATTCACTAAACTAATGGCAAGGATAGGTCATTATTTATGATCCCATGATTCTAGATATATAAATTGCGGATATCGAGAGCTATCTCGGTATCTGGCTAGCTCGATATTTAGCATTCCTAGATCTAGTTGAATGATAGGTCGCATACTTAAGCACGCAAACGAGTATAAATTGATAAACCTAATCAACATTCAACACTAAATTAAGCAATAGAGATAAACAAACCAAACATTTAAATCTTTATAAACATGACTAATACCTAAAGGTATTAGCCCATAACCATTGTAATGAATACAAGAATAATAATTGAATCAACTAAGGTAAACTAACCGAGTTAAACGAATGATACAAAAAATCGAATGATTATTAGAGTATAGATGATTACAAGGTGTTTCCTATGTAATTAAGCATGTTGCTTGACCTTCACTGCTCTTCTTTGCTTTTGAAAATCGACTTTTGTGGTTATGGTTTCGGAAATATGTTTAAGCACACCCTAAACTCGTGTTTAGGGATTTGTATTTATAGTGTATGGAAAATCATCGATACGCCGTATTGGTTGAGGTCAATACGGCGTATTGGTGGTTTCTTAGAGTAGGGACCACGTTCAATATCTTCTAGAATCTTTAAATAATCTTTGATACGGCGTATAGAGTCTTTTGGATACGGTGTATTACTCTTTAATTCTTCGTGGTTTCTTATGAAGTGCAGGCACAGATACGCCGTATCTTCCTTGATGGATACTGCGTATAGGTTGTCAGAACGATAATCTTCAGATTTCTCTGTTTAAGCTCCAAAATGTATGCCTTTTAGCATAACTTCACCAATTACTCCATAATTACTGCAAATAACAACTTTAAGCAATTAAGTACCAATTCATGCAATAATTTATTCAAAATGGGTAAAAAACATGGGGTAAATGATGCTATAAAAGTGACGTTATTTGATGTCATCAAATATTCTCCCACTTGAATCCTACTTGTCCTCAAGTAGACTTTAGAAAATTTATGAAAATGTATCCTAACCGTAGTCAGGGATTTTTCCTTTAAGTAATTATTCATTCAATTACTAGTACACAACTAAACACCTCACGAAATAGGAAGATAAGAACACTCAAGTCACTCAGCTAATCTATGTGGTATCATGTAACTAATTCGCTCAATTGCTCGGTCGTGACGAGTATTCTATCATAAGCTTGCCAATGATACACATCTCTACCACTAAAGCTAAGTAGTGACAAGTCTACAAAGGTAAATTAGGTTTTAAAAGGTTCAAGGGTTTGATTACTATTTCTAATCTCTATCGATACCAATATTTCAGAAAAGGCGACAAACCACATATACACATCCGTAACGACGGAATGGACATACATGGTTGCATTCATTCCTTAACTCGATTAAGCTAAAGAATAGGACTAGTAGTCTTTACCAAAAGTCGTAAACCAGCAAGGGCGACAAACCACATATACACATCCGTAATGACGGAATAGACATATATGATTGCATTCATTCCCCCACTCGAGTAAAACCAAGGGTTAGGACGAAGAGTGATATAAGGTAGGGAATCTTCTAATCCTTTCACCAAAAGTAATAAGCCAACAAGGCGGACAAAATCACACATACATGGCTGTAATGACGGAATAGACATATGTGATTGCTCGCATCCTCATTCGAGTAAGACCTAAGGTTAGGGATTAGGAAAGGAAAAATAATTGTTGTTAAATAAAAAGAACAAAACAAATAGATTAAGTCCAAACAAATAAGGTATAGTGTTGCTAGTTACTTTCCCGACCGTACCCATGAAAAAGACACAGAAATATAGACATAAACGTCTCGATAATAGATCAACAAAAAGACCCTTAGTTGGCGTTCCCGTAACGGTCAACTCCCAATCATCCATACTATACATACTTTACAACATTGGTGGTGCTATCGACCACTTTTATACAAGAAATACATGGTTGGTTTATTTTGACCAACATACAACAATACTCTACAGAATCATTTTTTTGTACTTTTATTCTTTTTTGAGTTTTTTCAAACATATATACACTACGAATTTCGGTGTAATTTCACCATTTTCACGATCATAATGAATCCGGATAATTTATCTATTCTCCTCCATACTTCAGATGTAAATGATAATTTGCGAAAGTAGTAAAACACACTGAAAAAATTAAGATTTAAGAATATACACTACTTTCACATTCCGATTGCATTGTGCAATTTTTCTGACCTAACCGTAGATAGAAATTTCACACACGTACCCAATTGCATTGTGCAATTTTTCTGACATAACCGTAGATAACAATTTTTGCATTTCAACACACGAAATACAATACTTTACACAAAAGCAACTAGCAACCGATTAATGACTTAATCTAATATGGTAGGCTAGGGTGTAAAGGTGTAACAAAACAAATATTTGGTGTAAGAAAATAATGGAATGACTCAGCAGGTTTTTCTAGGGGTATCTTACTCTAAAAATAAGAGTAAACAAAAGGGTTTATACGGGGTTAACTAACCAGTATATTTAGTTGATATCACAACATATATAGGCTTTTTGGGTGTAATCCTAAAAATTTATCAGTTTAGAAAATTGTCACTCAATCTATTTAAAATAGTTCTTATTATTGTGGTATCGAATAGATATACCAAGCCAAGTTTTAAAGTCTACAACATAATCGACACACTCATAATTTTGTAGAATTTGGGTAAACATTTGGAAACGGATAAGGCTAAATTATCACAATATCTAACAAGAGTTATGTGTGCGGATTATGTAACTAATAATTTCACAATAGTATGCTTGAATTTTTTTTAAATTTAAGAATAATTTAAGCATTTTATTGTGAAAATATGGACACGTAAGCGTTCTAATTCTACACCCCCACTTGAAATATACAACGACCTCTCTATCAATTTTGATTCCATCTTTCATTCTTCGTATTTAAAGCAAGAACCAAACACATGTTTAATGTCTTTTTAATGTGAAACCCAATCCAAGGTAGTATAACAAACAACCCCTAAATACTAAACCAAATTCAAATCCAAATCCTAAACACACTTATAACCCTTAAACAATAAAGTGTGATGACACATCTATACATATCTTTACTTATTAAGCAATTCGAAGTGATTATGTTATTTATTTTGTGTTTAATGTTTTATATTGATATAAGAAAAATATACCGTTCATTATTTAATCGTATCTATCACGATTCTTTATGGGAGATGATTTGCACACTTCAAAAGTGATTGGCACACTTAAAATGTGTGTGTCATGACTATTATACCCTTAATATTTGCACACTCACTAAATGATGTAGGGGTATAAATGTCAAGACAACACACATTTTGAGTGTGTCAATTACTTTTTAGAGCGTGCAAATCATCTCCCATTCTTTATATGTTATTTACTCTTTAATAAACAAATTTATGAAACTATCACGTGCGTCAGACGGTTATTGGATCTCGTTAACTAACATTTGACAAATATACATACTCAATTATATTAATATTATCATAAGTTATAATAATAATTATGATATAAAATAAGTAAATATCATTTTATATATTATACTATATAACAATTACCGTAGTTTTTACACTCACATTTGCTACAGTAACATCATTTTATTATATATTATATTATATTATATTATTATCAATTACTATTTATATATCAAATTATTTAATACTTTGTATTACATTAATTGTATTATGTTATAAATATTTATTATTTCATCCGTCTCATAAAAAAATGTTCACCTTACTATTTGTATTTGTTCAAATAAAAAGTGTCTAGTTTTAATATATAAATAATAATTGTTACTGTAGTCATATTTTGTCATTGTAATCAAACTTGTATTAATTGTTCATTTCTATTTTTTAAACTAAGTGAGAGGCACAAATGATTTTTTATCATTCAAAACTTACATTAGTTACACATATCATAATTTGGTATCTTTTGTGTGTGGACACTTTTTTTCAAAACGAAAGGACTGCAATTGATTTAATTAATTTTATATTGTTGTGGCTAAATTTTGTAGTCGCCATTGAAAAGAGAGAAAACATTTAAAATCTAAGATAACTGAAGCATGAAAATATTATTATTATCGTTACTAGTTATAATTTTGAATGAGAGTGTATCTTAAGAATAACATTAATTATATATGTTGTATAGATGTATTGATGCATGCAAAAAAAATGTAAACATAGCTATAGAACTTGTAATGTTTAAAATCTGAAAAAATAGATGAGAGATGGTCTAAAATGTATTATAGGTAGTTTAGATTTAGATATTGATAGACAACTTGCTCAGTAATATATAATTTATAATATATCTAGTATTGAACGTTATATCGTTAATGTAAGTAAGATTATTACGCCTTTATAATTAGACGCTTTGGACGATAGCTCACTTTCACTGCCATCAATAACGAATCTAGTCACGTCGAGCTTTATTGATAAAGGATTTACGGTGTTTGAGTTTGTATAGATTATTGAGCAAAAAAAAATCAAAAATTGTTTACCAAAATACAGATAAATAAAAAAGCTAGCTATTTCTTAAGTCTTGTGGCTATCACACGGAAATTTTTGAGATCTTAAATTTAATTTTAATAGATGCAGTTAACTTTTAAGTGGCTACGCGAATCTACTGATAAGTAATTTAAACCTTTTGAATTAGTCGGCCTAAATGTCATAAACCATGAAAAAGAATAGTAAAAACTTTTTGTAGGAGTTGACGACTTAGGATCAAATGAGAAGAAACGATCAAATGAGAATGATAAGAAATAACTATAATTACACATTAGAGATGCATCGACTTGAAGTAGGTGCATCCCTAATATTTTAGATGCACCATAATATATTTTTTAGCAAAAAATTAGATGCATATACATAAATTTGATGTATTTCACCAAGTTAGGCGAATACTATGTATTTTCTGTTCCTTATGGGTAAAATTTGTTGCTAGTACTACTTTGCATCGTTTTCACTTAAAATCACTTTCGGAACTAACTGTGATGAATTTAAATGAATAGAGTTGCATCTTATTCAAGTTGACGCATTTTAAGTTTGTCGCTATAGTTATTTTCTCATCATTCTCATTTTAATTTTCTTTCCACCGGATCGTGTAGGAGTTGATACCCATTAATTCACTTTCTCTACATTGAAGCCCCAAGGCTATAATCGTAATTTCCCACACTCAAATTTCACTATATTTACACGTAGCAACACTCTTCCAATTCTCTTCATCCAGCTTTTTTATTTCTCTCTCGGTTTCTCAGATTCTCAAATATGATTCTTTTCATAATTTATAAAAAAACCTTTTAATCACTCACATTTACAATACTTTTATAGAGGGTTTTATAAAAAACTAAAAAAATATTATATAGCTTCTTACAACACAGTTTTTTTTTGTTTTTGTTTGTTAGTTAATGGTTAAGCTCATGTCATCAGAAAACAACAATGTGTGGCAGTTGCCTGACCCTTCACCGGATTTTCTCACCGGAGATGATGCTCCTATGATGGTTGATCGTACTCCTTACGACGAGCCGCTTGCTAAACGATGGAAACCGTTGTCTTCGTTTTCGCAAACGGCTACTGGTCAGGTTGTTTTTTTAATAACTTTAATTTTTTTTATCGCGTATTTGTTTATTTAAGTTGTTCTAAATGTTTAGTTAATAATATTGTGTGTTTGTTATTTTGGTTACTTCATTAATTAGCTACAAATGTAGGTTTTAATGAAATATTTTTGTTACTAATTATGTTTAGTTTATTTGGATGTTGATTTAATTATTTGACATAAATGGTTAAAAATGGGATTTATAAAAGGTAATAGTTTGATTAGAATTGATCACTGAATCTTATGATTGTGTGAACCTATGCATGCAACTAGTTTATTTATTTTGTTGAATTAATTTACATGAATAAATAATGAAAGTTCTACATATAATGAGACTATCTGTTTTTATATTTATATATATTTTTAACTGGTTTGTTGAAGTATGTTTTTTTTGTTATGATAAAAATGACATGTTAATGATTAAGATAATCTTAGGTGTGTGTTCTTTCATAAATTGTGAGAACTTCAACATCAAGTTTTACGGTTTATAACGAGATTTTATAAGATATTTTTACTATATTTTTTTTGGTGTTTTATAAATGTAAGAATGGTTATAGAAGTTGATACATTGCAACAATGGATGGAATTTTTTTAAGCATAAATAATTTCTAAAGTAAAATGCTAAACATAGCCCTAAGGTTAGGGCTATGTTTAAAGAAAGAACTACCTTCAACTGGCTTGATATACAACTAATAATGCATGTCTTCTTTCTTTAACCTTAGCCCTTAGGGCTACGGATAGCAAATCTCATGTTTGATATAACAATTATTGATAGCGTTAGTGTTTTTTTTAAGGTTGATGCTAGTTAATAATGTTGATGAGTTTTGATGTCAAATATGATAGTAAAAAGTAAAAGTGATTGTTGTATGTTTAGAGTTGATATTATCCTTTTGGAATACTTGCTATGATCTAGTAGTCATCACACATTAGATGAATTCTAGGCATCTTCATATAAAAATTGCATTTACCAAAGACTCCACTAGAATTATTGATTCAATAAACACACCTGTGAATAGTCGGTGGTGGTTAGCATAGAAGTCATGTAAGAAAAGACTCAAGACTAATTTGTCAATTTGACGTCATAAGTTACGTGAACCGCTTAGTGAGTGGCGTGACTTGTCATGAGCATCTTGCTAATTTTACATGGAACAAATTCAGTAAATATAAACAAGTCAAGATAGATTTTGGGTTATTTTAATCTTGTGCATTGTAGAAGCATGTTTTTTGTATTAGGATAAAAATGATATGTTAATAATTAAGATAATTTAGGTGTGCCCTCTTTCATAAATTGTGACAACTTCAAAATAAAGTTTTACGGCTTATAACGATATTTTATGATATATTTTTACTATATTTTTTGGTGTTTTATAACCGTAAGAATGGTTATATTTATAGAAGTTGATACATTGCAACAATGGATGGAATTATTTTAAACATAACTGATTTTTAATGGAAAATGCTAAACATAGCCGTAAGGTTTAATTTTGTTAAAACATGCATCATGTTATTGTACAACAATAAATAAACGTACACCCAGGGACGGATCTATTTGTTAAATATGGGGGGGCAAGTGCCCCCCATGGCTCGTCAAAAAAGTCGAAAATTTAGTGTAATTTTGACCTTTTTTCGAATGTGCCCCCCACTCGAGATTCAAATTGCCCCCCACTCACGTATTAAAACCCAAATTCAATACTTTAAAATCTTATAAATCCTTATCTCTAACTAAAAATACCTGATTTATCATTTCAATCATAGTTTTTTCTTCCACGTTTTGTTGTCATTGCCAAAAAAAAAATTTGCCCCCCACAAGCGATATTCGTGGGTCCGTCACTGCGTACACCCCTCCAAATAACTACCTTCAATTACCTTGATGTACAACTAATAATGCATGTATTCTTTCTTTAACCTTAGCCCTTAGGGCTATGGATAGCAAATCACATTTTTGATATAACAATTATTGATAGTTTTAGTGTTTTTTTAGGGTTGATGCTAGTTAGGAATGTTGATGACTTTTGCTAAGATGATACAAACAATTTATTTCTTGGAAAGAAAGAAGCTACATTTTGATTTTTCATGACAAATATGATAGTAGAAAGTAAAAGTAATTGTAGTATGTTTAGAGTTGACATTATCCTTTTGGAATACTTGCTATGATCTAGTAGTCATCACACATTAGATGAATTCTAGGCATCTTCGTATAAAAATTGCATTTACCAAAGACTCCACTAGAGTTAATGATTTAATAAACACACCTGTGAATAGTCGGTGGTGGTTAGCATAAAAGTCATGTAAGAATAGACTTTAGACTAATTTGTCAATTTGACGTCATAAGTTACGTGAACCGCTTAGTGAGTGGCATGACTTGTCATGAGTGTCAAGTTAATTTTACATGGAACAAATTCAGTAAATATAGTCAAAGTATTTGCAACAAGTCTAGATAGATTTTGGATTATTTTAATCTTGTGCAAGTTACAAATGTTTTAGACTTGTAATGGAGTGCTTAACTCAGGTTCATAGAGAAATATTTATGTTAGGAAAATGATGATACACGTAACTTATGTCTAGGCAAACAAGCTAAAGTACGATTTTACTGTCAAGTATACTAGTAAAATGCAAGGTTAAGTTAGATAGACCAGCGAGTGTAAACTTTCCATTATTGTATCGGTATACCTGTTAAGATTTTGTAGTCTCACATGAGATAAGACTTGCTCATATTTGAATTTGCATCTATAAAAGACATTACTAGATTACAAGAAAGACATTGTTAGAGTTAAAAATTCAAAAAAGGCACCGCTTGATAGTCGATGGTGTTTAGTGGCATTCTTTAACTGAAGTCGTGTAAGAAGCTATGTAGAGTTGTAGACTAATTAATCAGTATATCGTCACTTGTCCAATGAACTTAACTGCTTTGTTGTGAGTTTGATTTAGCTTTTTGAAGCCAAAAATAGTAGTAAAATGCAAAATTCATTTCGATCTAGTTGTGAGTTTTAACTTGACTTCAATGCGTAGGAAAATTTATTATGATCATGTAATTATCACATACGATATGAACATAAGACTTGTACATCGTTTAAGCTTTGCATTTCTGTAAGACTACTAAAATTAATCATTCAATAAAGGTGCCACTTCATAGTGGGTGGTGGTTAGCGGCATTATACAATTGAAGTCGTGTAAGAAAAGACCATATATGCAGACTAATTACGCAATGTGTCGTCACAAGTCACGTGAACCGGTTTGGTTTGTGAGCGGTGGCACTTAAGTTAACATGGAAAAAACTACTAAATGTATAAATTTAGTGTATCATGACACTTGTAAGAGAAATTTCTTTATAAACGGTGGCAAATGTCGTCATACGAAACCAATTTGTTCTATTTTTATTTCTTCATTCATTGTTACCTAATGATTCATATGGTTAATAAAAAGACACGTTTTGTTCTCTCAATAGAAATCGTGTACATTTGACAAATAAAATTGGTATAGGTGCCACAATGGTCTTTTTGATTTATTAAAAGGATAACTTTGTAACTTTAGTGTAGAGCGAATGTAGTTGTTTTTCATATGTTTCTTAGTTTGTGTGTAAATTGAATGCTTTCGTAATCTATGAAACATGGTGAGTAACAGAACATTGGAGGAGTTGAACTGGAGTTATGGATCAGAATAAGACTAACCATGTGATCTTTTGAGAAATATGTATTTCTGAGTGAGAAAATTTGTTCTAAAAGTATTTACCTTAAAAGCTTATGCAATTCAAGTACATATTAGATAGCTACTATAATTGAATTGATGAAAACGTTACTATGTTATGACAAAGGTTCAGGCACATTTTAACACCCCGATTCCATATGTCCTTGGATTTAGGTTAGTTTTAAGCGCATGCACACACAGGCACCATTAAATAAATATCATGAGAATGCGGCGATAAAAAATATTCAGTTAATTATATAAAGCGTAAAGATGTTTACTATCTTATAGGATCTGTCGCATTGCAAATGACCGACTTCTCTTTTTAGGCATTATGCTTTCAGTATATACAAATAAGGCATTACATTTTCATATAGACTCGTTTCTTCTCAATTTTAACTTGTTAATTGTATACTACCGTGTGACCATGTGTGTTATTGACTTGTTTAGCAACTGATCCAAAACAACAACGAGCTTCCGGTCCAAGAATCTCACTACAACCCACTCAATGCACCGAGCCCTTTGGGTCTGCGGTTGAGAAAGAGCCCATCACTGTTGGAGCTAGCTCAAAAAAGGCTCAATCATAGCAGAGCTGATAAAGGTGAATTGCCCGTTGAAAACGTTGAAGGGAGAGCCAAGAGAGAATCGAAGTCAAGGACACGGGCCCGTGCCTCGGGTTCCGTTGATAGGCTAAAGGCTTCTCATTTTCCAGCTTTACTTTTAAGGATCGGGCAATGGGAGGTATTTGTTTTGGATTTCGCCTTACTCATATTGTTTAGATGTGGCAATGTCGACACATTTGTTAAATGGATCGGTCTGTGTTTTTTTATATCTCGAACGGGTCAAATAAATATATTAGCTGAAAAGGGAACAGGTCGAATAGATTAAAATTCGCCGAAATCACTTTTTAGTGAATATAACGTTCTAAATCATTCTCCTTACAGAACTGGTTTTTTATTGTAATCTTAAAGATTTTGACGTCAAAAATTGTCTTTTTTTGTTTCAGTACGTGTCAAAGCATGAAGGCGATCTAGTGGCGAAATGTTACTTTTCAAAGCATAAGATTGTATGGGAGGTTCTTGAAGCGGACCTTAAAGTAAAACCTTGAAATCAATTGTGGCTAGATATGTATGGCTTCTGAAGGCAAAAACTGTTTGGCCAGCTGAAGGAATCGGAACTTTGAACCATAGTGTGAGTTTTCCTTTTGCAATCTTACATCCTGATAAATTTTGTTAACAATGGTTAATAAGTGTTCAATAGTAATTGTTTTCATATCAGCTTGAATAAACACCACTCTATAACAAGGAAGTCAATCCGCACCAGAAAACCACACAGTGGCGGCAACTTTCATTATATTCCATAAGAAGCGAACACACACAGGAAGATAACATACAGTGTTTTTCAATTGTACCACTCCGTTAATGGCCTTGATGTAATTACAATAGCGCTATGTTAGACACCGAACCTTTATGAGTTCTTTTTACAATATCAAGGTGACAATTTTTGACCCATTTACTTTATGCATGGGCTGATTCAGTTTCTGTACGAAATAAATTTTTTTCTTGAATATTGTTTCTAGGCAACATATTCTGCAATGCGCACAAGGAGTTCTAGACAAGCACTATGAAAAACTGATCCAGAGTGATACACGACTCAACTTTCTAAGCCAGCAGCATGACTTCGTTTTGAACTCCCCATATTTCCCCCCAAAACCTTCCATCAGGGATTATGATATATCAGGAACCAGTGGCTTTACCATACCCGAAATGTATATTGCAAATATGGGTTCGCCATCTACTTTACAAACTTCTTCGTCAAATATCTTGGATTCCAGCTCACTTGGTTTGATTCATCAAGACATGTCTAAAGAAACGTACTCTTCCAGTTCAGGTACAGTGTTTGCCAATCTATTTTGATGTTTGGGGTGCTTGAATAATTTACATGTTTCACACACATGGTTTAGTTTTAGACTTGCCAAGATCTGTGTATCGGTCGACAGGGACGGAACTTAGAAGGGACCGAGGGGGATTGTGCCCCCCCCAAAAAATTTTCGACCCTATGTATATTTTATAATCTTTTATATATGATTTTAGTCATTTTTTATACAAAAATTTCATTGTAGTGTATATCGCCCCCCTAAAAATAAATAGTTTTCAAGTTCGCCCCTCCATAGAAAACGTTCAAGTTCCGTCACTGTCGGTCGAGTTTTGTGATGGGTCAAGTCAGGTTACTTTTTAGTATGGGCTGAAACTAGCCGGGTTGAACCACATGCATGTTTTTGTCTATGTAAGTTCATTCATTTAAATAATCAATGCGTCGATTATGATTGCAAAAACAAGATGATTACACTAATGCTAAATCTTTGAAATAAAAAGGACTTAGTAGGCTGTGTGCATTAGAAATACACTTGGTCGACTTTCAATCCGTTTGACCCGTATCTCTATTTGGTGTTTCTTTATCAGGTATATCTATGGATATCGACGGGCAGAAAGATACTGAACAGGGAATGTCAATTTCTGATCTTGTTAACTATGTCGGAAACAGTTTTTCTGAGCAAAGTATATCCGGGAACCTACCATATTCTGGCAAATCAGCTGCCCACAATAACCCGCAAGACGTGCTAGATAATATTTCAGAGCTCCTACTTGGTGACAGCCAAGTGATATCAGCTTCAGACGAACGAACTCTCATGTCAAGAGTCAATTCCTTTTGCAGCCTTCTTGGTCAGCAAGACGGAAACATGCATCCTACCCCACAAAACATAATTGACCATTCTACCCCGGATTCTTTCCTAATGCCCCAAACTATGACTCAGAAAGACGGATTTGACAGTTCTACTCCTAGTTCAAGTCAGATGCCACCACAAGATGGAAATGACAATTCTACATCTGAAACCAACGGCCAGGAATCCGGTATTGCAAGAAATGACTCGTATTCTGATTTGGTGCATCAGCTTCCGCGTATCGCGTCTCTTCCAAGGTTTTTGTTTGACATTTCTGAAAATGGCGAGATTTTGAAGTGATAGTCCCTTGTTTTACAGGGATTTGGAAGTGTTGATATGAGCATTCATGAAAAATCCCAGACGAGTAAGAGTTATGATGATGTTAATAGGTTGGTCGTTGGTTAAGAAGTTTGCTTATGTTTATAAACTACATAGTATGTTTAATATGATATGATATGTAAAACTATATATATGCAACTATATTACAGTTTCTAATATCATATAGTAGTAATAGTTACTGTTATTGAACATCTATTCCTGTTTTTTCGTTTGTTTATTTATGATCGCTGAGCTGAGTGTGTTTGGATGTGTAGTTAAAAGCGTTTATTATGCTGTAAGAAACAGGATGCAGAAAATAGTGTTCATATGTTTTTTCTGCTGTCCGAAATTGCAGCAGTCCGTCTAGTTTTTGTTACACAAAATGACCAAAGACAATGCTTTTTGTGAATAGAAAAATGTGTTTTGTTAAGCGTTGAGCATGCTCGTTTGTCAAACAACAAGTAGCTTTATATTTTTTTTTAAATGTGATTGTTTCCTTACAAAATACTTTTTTAAATCCCACTCATTTACATGCAATTGCCAATGGTTGCTACTAGTCGGGTCCTAACTCGAGAATCACAAACCACCACCGCTAAATTATACAACCGAGTTAAAGCCTATATTGTGATTTATTTTATGATCTAGTTTCTTTACCGTAAATGATTAGTTGACGTCTATGAAAGGCTTTCGGAGATATAAATATTTCGGTTAAGCTCAATTTCTCGTTAAACGTCACTTAAACGTGTGCTCATTGTTCTGAAAGTAAATACTTGAGGAAAGGTTAGTACACACCACTGGTACAAAAAGTGGTATTGGTCACTCCAAAAATGTGTGACGATATGCATTTAGTCACACACGTTTTTTTTGTTGTTTGTCACTAAAGGTCGCGCCACCGTAGGTCTCCTACGGTGACATTGTTGAGTTTGTGGCCTTTTTCATTGAAAACGAGTGACCAAAACCCGAATATGTGTGACAAATTAGGCACAAGTTTTGTTGGATTAATCAGTATTAGTGACCGTAAACACTTTATAGTCACACGAATGGTTTTTGAGAGTAACTATTGTTCGTCCTTTGGCCACATTAATATATAATATATGTGACATTTGAGATGATTTATTCAAGTAAATGTGTATTTTGTGTGACTATTTCCCGTCCTGTGGCCACATGAATATATAATAAATGTGACGTTTGTGATGATTTAGTCACACAACGGGTGTTGTTTTTTTGAGCTAGTCACATATAATTTAAAAAAAAGTGGCCAAAAGTGTTAATAAGTGTGACCATATGCTTTTTAAAATCAAGTAAATGTGTATTTTATGTGACTATTGTTCATCCAATGGTCACTTGAATTTTCTGTTTGTGTGGCCTTTTGTAATATTTAGTCACACAAAGCATGGTTTTTTTGGGATTTAGTCACATACAAGTTAATCAAAAGTGGCCAAAAGTGTTAATAAGTGTGACCATATGTTGATTAAAGTCAAGTGAATGTGTATTTTGTGTGACTATTGTTCAACCAATGGTCACATGAATTTTAAGTTTGTGTGGCGTTTTGTAATATTTAGTCACACAAAGCATGTTTTTTTAATTTAGTCACATACAAGTTAACCAAAAGTGGCCAAAAGTGTTAATAAGTGTGACCATATGTTTTTAAAGTCAAGTAAATGCGTATTTTGTGTGACTATTGTTCATCCAATGGCCACATGAATTTTATGTTTGCGTGGCATTTTGTAATATTTAGTCACACAAAGCATGATTTTTTTGGGTATTTAGTCACATACAATTAAGCATAAAGTGGCCAATAGTGTTAATAAGTGTGACTGTATGCTTTTTAAGGTCAAGAATTTTATGTTTGTGTGGCATTTTGTAATATTTAGTCACACAACGAAAAAATATGGAAGTGCGGGGAATCGAACCCCGTGCCTCTCGCATGCAATGCGAGCGCTCTACCATATGAGCTACACTCCCATTTGGCAATTGCAGTCAAGGCTTGCTAAGCATATTTCCTTTTAGCCATTTTGACACTTTTTACAAATAAGGGAAAGTAGAAACAGATTATTGCAAGCTTAAAAATAGTCAACCACAATAACGGAGCCAACTTCGTATTCAACAAGAACTCAAGTATCAATTATTTCACATCCAAAATCAGAATATATGATTACAAAAAGTATATTAGGTCAGTCAAGAACAACATCTAATAATTTCTAGTTATTAAGTACAAGTTAACGTTAAAAGTTTCACCTTTTAGGTGTGCAAGAACAGCAGCATCTGATATATCGTTGAATCCCATGTTTAGTACTTTTAAAGACTTGAGCTCTGCATAAGAAACGGTAATACTTCAAATTTCCAACATAATGGAATGCAGAATGCTAAAGTTATAGGGCAGCGTTCCATATTCAGCAATGCAAGCTTGTGTAAACCTGAAGAAAAAAAATACGCTGTAATTCAGAAAAAATTTATTCACTTATATGATAGAAAATAAGCACTGTTATATAACTCAAGTCACCTTTCAAGAATGTGATGTGATTTGGGACCTTGCTGCAAGAAATTTGCAATTCTTTCAAGTTTGTTAGCTCTGAAATATAACAAAGAATGACTTACTATAGCGTGAGGTGTGATATTAAGTTCTTATACTTTCGATAAGTATTTAAGAATACCTGGAAAGTAGGCTTCATATCCAATCAGTATGCAGCTTTACAAGTAATGTTAAGTGCCTCGAGCTTTTTAAGACCTGCCAAAATATTGAAATGCCCATTATAGCTTTAATTACATCATAGGTCATCCAGTGACAAAACAAGCAGCATAAACCATCTTTAAGCCCAAGCAATATCACCTTTTATCACTATATAAACTCGAACAACACTAAATTCTTCATTGACAGTACTAACATCACATGTATTTGAACAGTATTAACCACGAACGGCACAAACATGTATATGTTAGCAGCATTAAAAAAAATTTAAGCCCAAGCATTAACATATAAGCTGCACTAAAAACATCCAACAGTAGTAACTTTGCTTGATATCACGCTTGGCAGTAGTAACTATCCATTGAAGAACAATTGTTATACTTGGCAGCACTAAACATTACATTCTTCAAACAACATTAATATCCAGTGGCTCAAACAGATATCAACAATCACGAATTAGCAGCATTAAAACATATAAGCCCAATAACATACTGTCAATATGTAACTGCTAACCAATCTAGGAAGAACACGTTGAGCTGGTTTACCCATTTGACCCGTTCCATTTCTAACCAATTCTAAACTTTACCAGTTTGACCCGTTTTAGGGAAGAAAAAAAACCGAATTTCCACCAACCAGTTACAATAATCTACAATAAATCCTTCCTACTTGTAATTATATACTATGAGAAATTATGAATGGCACTAACAAATTGTATTTAGAGCTTCACCTCATTGCTTTCTGGAGCACATGGATGACACACTCTTTCAGGAAAATCATCAGGAAAGAAATAGCGTGTCACGGTGACCCACTTCTTATTTGTCTTACTATCTTCCCACATTTCCTGCAACAAATCCTTGTTTAAAATAACCACTAGCATCCATGACAAATTTTTTAAAGCAAAAAACATAAACATAATAAGAAGGCGTATACTTATTAAGTGTCACAAGTGATGCATATATAACAAGAAAAGGCTCAAAGAGCAGGCTACTCACCTGTAGTTTACCAAGTACAAGATTTTTGCCGATAGAGCTAAATAGAGCATAATGTTGAAGCTAATATGTGGTTCCATTGATACAGCAAGATCGATAATACGTCTTGCCATCAGCTTCGTTTAGCTTATCCCCCACCCACTCAACATCATGCATGCTACTAGATACTGTACGTTCATTCTTCTCAACTACAGTACAAGTTTTCACTTGTTTTTACAAAATTATCCCCCACCCACTCAGCGTCTTCCTCATCCTCCCTCATATCATTTTCTTGGTTGCATTCTAATTTTATTCCATTTTGAGATAACAGATTTAACAAAGCATCTGTAACACTTGACATTTTTTGCTGGTTATTATTCCCATCAGATGATTGTACTTTCTTCTCTATAGATTGTTGAACTTGTGTTGTGCTGGAAGACATTACTTGTTTACTTGCATTTCACACACATCGGCCATAGTTAGGGGGAAAAGGTTTCTCATTGTTGTTTTCCACACACTTTAAACAATGCCACTCTCTAGAAATCGGTTCAGAGTTAAATTGCAAATGACACGTGCTTTCACAAGCATCACAAATGACAGCACCATACATCTCGTTAATCACACACTCGCATGTTTGGCAAGTCAGTACCTTGTTCATGCAGTCGTTTGTTGAAGGAACAGACCATGTCTTATGATCTGGTATGAGCATTTACTATGTTTTGAACAATTTTAGCAATTTCTTCGTGGGTAGGAGCTTGAACAAGGTTCATGTGATGCTGCACTGCAGAATGCTTTCCAAGATGACTGCTAGTCGATGCATTGGACCCTCCAGGTCTTACTTCACTTGTCGGCAATTCAAATGGTAAATTTACTTAATCAGAAACCCGTGAAGCATGAACCATGATGCTGGAAGTCTGATTTACCTGATAGAGACTTTGGAACACCATGTGATGCTGCACGCGGTTCAGTCGCCCTTGGTGAATAAAACTCATATTCTTCCATCTGATAGAGAATACATATACAAGTATGCATCCATGAGAAACACTTGATAGTATTCATCATTATAAAAAAATTTAATCAAGCTTTATAAACGTAGTAGTCATTAACTCATAGACTTACCCAATTAGAAAACTAAATAGGTGACTTGAACAAGGGAAGGGCTTCTACATGAAACTATGCCACATGTTAGCAGCTAAAGGGAGTGTTTGGGTAAGCTCATTAATGATGCTCATTAGCTTGTTTGAGAAGTAAACAGACAAATAAGCTTAGGCTATAGATCTAAAGGCTTTTGCAATGAGTAAGCTCTTACTAAACAACCCCTATATAAGAGAAACAAAAGGGAACCATAGGATATCACTGCCTACTCTAGCACAGTAGCAGTATTAGCTAAATTCAGCCGCATAATAAACACGTTCTCAACATGCTAAGCTAAAATTTCTAAACGCGACATCAAATACAGATACAAGCAATTAGGCAAGCTGCAACTTTATAACGACTAACTAATATAGTTCATTAATAACTTTTACTTTTGAGATAAAACTTTTTATATGCCACTCGTAACCAAGCTAACTAGCCACTTTTACTCATAATAGAAACTTATAGTCGAATATCTTCCAGTAACCAAGCATAATCAAAACACGTGTCGCGTTAAAGAATAATTGAACCATGGCTACATGGCTGAATAGCATCATGACTACATTAGTAGCATTACGGGAAAGACACAACATCGCGACTGCAAGAGCTCTTTCACAGAACATTTGTTTCGCTATGGCATTTTATTATGTTTGGTTATAAATACCAGAAACATATGACAATTAGCAAGAAAAAAAAGTTTATCATAAATAGCAGAATACATATTACATGATGTATCTACCTTTGCTAATGCAATAATAAAATAGAACAAATCATGTAGCAACACATAAAGTTAAACAAAAATTATGCCTAAAACTAACCCTAAGTTCCAATTAAACCTATAAAAAAGATTAGTATAAATACCACAAACACAATCCCTACATAACTGTAACAAGTTACAGAAATTACAAAACATGAGTAACCCATCAACAAATATGCCTAACACTCTCACTAAGTTCCACTTAAACATCAAAGTAACATTACACATACAGTCCATACATATAGCTAATAAAACAATAAACCTAAAACTAACCCTAAGTTACCAAGATGCCAATTGCCAATGATAAATATAGTTTGTGTTCATAACCTAAAAAACCCAATACTTTCTTAAACAATAAATCATAACAAATTACAAAAACACTTCAAAACCCTTAACTATTCATTAAATATATGTTGGGAATTATATTTGAGTTGATAAGACAAAACAGATAAAAGATGAAGGACTTAAAAGACAAAGGAGGAATTTTTCAAATAATGATAAGATTTCAGAAGATCTCCTTAAAGAAGGAAACAATATCAACATTGATGACTTGCTTAAAAGGATAAAGACAAGTTATTAATGTTATTAATTATTGATAGGAAATAATTAATGTTGATTAATGCTATTTAATAGTTTCCTAATTGTATTATGTTTCCTTTGTAAGACCTAATATCTATAGTATATAAAGAGATACAGGTTATTAGGTTTTAGCATCCAGAAAAGTGTGTGTACACAAAGTGTAGAAGATGTAGACGTCTAGAGTGTTGGTGTAGCCTTAAGGTAATCAATGTTTTCCTTGATCTCTGTTACAGGTGGTAACCGTTCTAGAGTTGATCGTCTAGAATTGGGGCTTGATGGAATGTATGGTAATAAAACCTTGTTGAATATCTTTGTTCTTATTCCGCTTTGTTTTTATAACTTATGAACATTGATATTATCCTAAATAAAGGTCTAAACAACCTGAGCTTAAACGATCTAACGATCTTTTTGGTTTCCATAATTGGTATCAGAGCGGGTTGCTCTTGATATCTAGGATTCAAGGTTTTATGGTCGAAGAATGAAGAAGAAACCTAAAATTCGTATATGGTTTCTAAGTTCGGATTTTTCTGGGCAACCATGGTAAAACGATGATAAATCGTTCGTTAACCGTTGGATCGTCACGAAATTTTTACTAGAGGTTCTATACACATATAGGTACTATCTGACCGGAGCGATCTTTGATTTGAGTCCTCAAATTAAAGATATGATTTTTATAAAACTGCTGCAGAAATGGCATTTTTCAAGTTTTTTTTTATGTTCTCCTTGTCTCGACTAGCTTTGGTGAGTTGATTTTGGATCAACGATGAACCCTAATCGAGATAGACATGACTTGATATGCTTAAGTTGATAATAGCAGGTTTTATTGGTGGCTCGTATTGTCTTGATAAACCTTTTATTAGGTTTTCATTATAGCCGCTGTTGTGCATTCGTGATGGATCTGATGCTTTTCAAAATATATATCATACTGATCTTGGGTATGATGACGTGTTTGGATCCACATGCTAACGACCAACAAAAGTTCTTAATAGATGATCAACCTCACGTTGTTATTCAATGTCTCAAGATGATCATTAAAAGTTGTTGTTGTCTCATCTGCCAGTGATTGATGCGTGATTGTGTGGGTAAAGACTGTTTGATTATGGTATCAACAACAACAACAGCAAAACATGCAAGACGTGGATAAATGATGCAACTCAAAACCCTAATTTGTGTAGGGTATGTTATGATTGAAGAAACCCTTGTTCACGATGGGTATATGGTTGTGTAAACAACAGGTGACAAGACAAAAGGTAACATATTGCTTCTTGAATTTAGTATTGCTCGTTTATGTGGTTTAATGCTGTTTGGGCTTCACGTGTTTAAACTGCCAACATGATTTTGGATTCGAGATTATGCTACCAAGAAAAGGAAGTATTAATACTGTTCGAGCAAAAGGTTAGTACCGCTCTATATAGAGTTAGTACCACTCTATATAAAGTTAGTACCGTTCGGATTTACGACAGTGCAATGACGGTTCAGCAACAGAATAAAGCGTCGTTAATGGCATGGGACGAAGGAGTCACAGTTTAGTGACAGTTTTAGCGACGGTTTAGTGACAGATATTGTGTCGCAAACAGCAGGTCAGTGACAGTTTTTGTGATAGTTTTGGGATAGAAAAAGCGTCGCTAAATGGCAGATTTGTTAATACCGCTTGTTTGTACCGTCAGAGCTATCTGATATAGCTAGTTTGTACCGCTAGCTTTGGAAGATATCGAATGACACATATTTTTGGGACATTGGACGCGTTTGAATCTCGGATAGATGATGAAATAATGGCTCGTTTTGGGGATTATTATGAAGAAAATTGGTTATTGCTTATTTGATGTTGTAGTTAATTTTCACATGTTTGTGTTCTTATCATATCTCAAATGGCTTACAACATTTTGAGGTAAATTGTTTGTACTCAATTGTTGTGACGAAGACTTGATGAATCTAGCAAAGGTGTACGATCTACCTTATGATGCTCACTACGTACCTTTGCTATCACTTTAAGGAGTTATGTTATTGTGCTCAGTGTCTCATATAGATGAGGATTTTGTCAAGAGGTTGCGGTCTACTTATACGTTTTCCAGTTTGGTATGAGTTCGACGTCATGTGAATAGTGCAAGACATAAGACAAAAGTTTAGGAAATTCTACTTCTTCAACATATGGGTTATACTCATTTTTCTTCATCAATAATTACTACTTGGAGCCTATTGAGTTCGAGATTCAAGAGATAGTTAGCATACTTTCAAGGGAAGCTTATTGTTAACATGTTTAACCATCTACATGTACCACTGAAGGGGAAATGTTTACAAGTTGCTCATCTACATAAGACCCCTATTTGATGATGACAAAAAGGGGAAGAAGATTTGATGATTTGCAACTTGATGATTCTTGGTGGTATAGCATGGATTAAGGGGAAGTTTTATTCGTATATTAACTTCAGGGGAAGTTCATACTTATTTGGTTTTGTCATTATCAACTAGGGAAAGATTGTTGGGAATTATATTTGAGTTGATAAAGACAAAATAATGAATGAAACAAGATGGAAACAAGAAGGACCAAAGTCGTCATTGTTGAAGTCTTCAAAAGATAAGAATTAGAAGATTCTCTCAGATTTGGTCAAAGATAAAGATAATATTTAATTGATTTTCTTATTAATTATCCTTTTTAGTTTTCATGTAAACCTTGACTCCTTATACTATAAAAGGTGGTCTAAGGTATGTAGTTTATGTATCCAGAATAGAATAGAATAGCAGACTTCTCAATGAGAGTCTAGCAAAAGCGTGCGTGTGTGTACACGTTTAGTAGTAGTAGTAGTTAGTTTATTAGATAGTTGGTGTAACCTCATTTATTCTAATCAAATATAATGAAGGCTTCAATGTTCAGTTAAAACCTTGTTTGGTAATATTGTGTTTCTATTATTTCCGATGTGCATATCAATATTACCTGTAAAACTAATCCTAGATAGGTTGATCGATTCTCAACAATATAGTTCTATCGAACATCTAAACACCTCAATTTGAAACACATAGAATGAAAAAAATACAGCCAAAAACGAAAAACTATATTGGGATATAAATAGAACAAAAGGCATGTAACTTACCAGCACAACCCTTCGAAACATGCTTACTAGCAACAAGAACATCCTGTTCAGCTGGCTCAACATCTGTTTTAACATCAACAACACATTTTGTGGAATTGGTATTTGTAGGTCCCTCTTTGTTGATTTCCTCAAGGACATAACTCATACGATCCTACAAACCAAACTTTATAGATGCAATCTGTTAAAAAAAATCAAACTTGAGGTTACACTACCTTCACTTTGAATGGTTGTATGAAACTGTCCATAGATGACTTACAGCAACATCACGCAAACAAGCAAAAACCGCAATGAATGGAACAATCCGCTCAACGATGGTGAATGGTGTTGGTTTTTGGTTCGACGATTGTTGTGCGGTGAAGATGAGAAACTACACAATGAGATGGTTTGTAGTTGGTGATGGACTAGTGAATATGATTTAATTTTGGGGGAAAAGGATACATCTGAGGGCGGGATATGATGAAAATTTTTAAGGGGAAAAGATTTCAGGGTATAGAAAAATGGAGATCTGAAATGTGATTTTGATTTGGGGAAAACTTAGGGCGGGATATGATGAAAATTTTTAGGGGGAGACTAAATTTTGTGGTAAATTTTGGAGAAAACTTTGTATGTGGATTTTGGGGCTTCGCTTAAATAACGTGTGACCATATATGACATTTGGTCACACTGTTCAAGTGTGTGACATATATTTGTCACTTTTAAATGTATATCGCGACTAATGCTTCAAACTTACTTTTTAGTTGTCTAAATTTTGGAGAAAATTTTATACAACTAATAACAAAAAATAACAGTCACTTTTAAATAATGTGTGACAAACTTGACTATATGATTTAGCCACATACACAATTACTTTATGTAATCATATATGGATTTTGGTCACACTGTTCAATTGTGTGACATATATTTGTCACATATGTATGTATATAGTGTGACTAATGTTTCAAACTTATTTGTATCTGTCACACGTCCCAAATTATAAGTGACTAAATAATTAACAAAAAATTACCAGTTACCTCTAGTCACATAAATATTCAAATGTGTGACAATGAAATTCCGAAATGGTCACACAAAATGAGTTCAAGTTTGGCTGTTTATTTTATTCTAGTACATTTAGTCACATAAATATCTAACTGTGTGGCCGTTCAAAAAACAGCATGTGTGATGAAATCCCAGATTTGTACTAGTGCAAATTCGATTAGGGTTTCATTTTGGTCATTTTCAGTTCATACTGCTCATTTTCGATTGAACCGAAATTGGTAAAAACCCTAAGACACCTTTTTGATTTTCGGTACATAATACAAGAGTGGTATTTGGGGCTTTATTCAGATTGTGCGGGCATACAATTGTTGGTTGGGATACACGTGATGTAGGACTAGCATCGGGGCACATTCGTTGGACGTGTTTGTGTGAGCACTCGTAGAGGCGAAAATTTATCCACTAGTTTCAAAAGGGTTTTAGTTCTTGGTTTCTTATATTTGCAATTGACTACAAGGGTTAGTATTCTATATTCCATTTTGTTTATTTTTTGTGTGTTAATCATATGAACTAAACTAGATCCATATCTGCTGCGTACTCGTGGTTGTTAATGGTTAATAGTTTATTCAAATCCCAACATTATGTTTATCAAAATCATATGAACGTTCTTGAGAAAGATCCTGATGCATGTGTTCTAGTTAATACTTTAGATTGTCTAGAGCCTGATTCAATGAAATCCATTAAAAATGGTTGGCCCATTGGTTTCGTCTACATTCTCGGGCAATAAAGGCTCGTCTTTTGAATGGCTAGATTCAAAAAAAGAAAATTCGGTTGTCTACGTGTCATTTGGGAGCTTGGCCGTGTTGACAAAGACTCAAAAAGTAGAGCTTTTAAATGGGTTAATGAAATCTCAACGAAATTTTTTGTTGGTTTTACGTGATGTTGGTGAAGATGAAGATGTGGAGATAAAGCAACTTAAGGAGAAGGTGAGTGAGTATGGGTTGATAGTTGGATGGTGTGCACAGCTTGAAGTGCTAAAACACCGTGCAATTGGCTGTTTTGTGACGCATTGTGGATGGAACTCGACTTTGGAGAGTTTAGTGGCAGGAGTGGCTATAGTAGGGTGTCCTCAATTTTCAGATCAAACAACGAATGCAAAGATGGTGGATGAGGTGTGGGTGAATGGTGTTAGAGCGGTTCTGGATGAAAGGTGGCTGAGGAATCGGTGAAAGATGGTGGTTCTTTGCAAACAAATTTAAAATTATTTTTGCAAAATATTTGTTCATGAAACTTTATTTAAAAGAATTGAACTATGCATGTAGCTGCCATATTTAGACGTTATTTTTTATTTGGGCTAGGGGCTGGGTTTAGAAATTTGTGGTACCGTCTTTGGTATCGCATTAATTTGTGCTTTATTCTATTTCATGCATGGTTTTTGTTTTAAGGATCGGGTGTTTCTTAGTGTAGTATTTATCTTGTAAACAGATGTGTCTCATTTCTATAATATATTGATGTAACAATATCGCCCGGATATCTAATTATTTCTACATATATTGAGACACTTGTAACAGTATAAGATAAAAAACAAAACAAAAGAAGCGCAGAAACAACTCGGCTGCACCAAGCAATGATACGACAGGTACGATCACTCCAGCAGCACCAAGTTACTAGTAGTTAGAAAGTTATAGTTTGGTGAATGGTGACGTAACAAATAATAATGATGGTGTAATTTTCAATTTGGTATGTGAATATAAATTAATGACTAAAATCACAAGTAGAATTATCTGATGGTCTGCAAAATAAACTGGCCAAAGGAAAACACCAAAATGCATGCAACAGGATCAGCTTTAAAAAGGATCTTTAAATGCACCAGATCTTTACCTCTTTTTGGACAAATTTTTTTTTCACGTATCAAGTTCTGCTCAACATGTGTTCTCCCCAGATTCGGAGATCGATGTTTGCAAGAAAAAACCCCTGTTTAGGATAAGATGTATTTTATTTGTGTTCATCAGCCTTAGCTTGCGGTATTTGTGAATTGTGATGTGGGGTACGGTTGGAATATTTAAGACCCATATACTGGTGCAATATGGAATCAGCTACTTGATCCAGTTCACTCGCGAGCATATGATACTGGCCGCAAGGTTGTGAGGAAGAAATTTGAAAGCCGTAAAGAGGATTAACGATCGAGCTTTTGATACCATTTCATATCTTACTCTTGCAGATGACTTTTAACTCCCACGCCAGTTTAGCTCTAAACAAAATAAAACTTCCCATTTTATGTGAGCGACTCAATAACAGAATGCACCCAATCCAAACTCGAATTGGAACGGGAGGAAATCAATCTACACGCCTATTACAGTCATGAACTATCGCGTAAAAAGAAGTAAACAAAAAACACTAAAAACCGTTCAGAAATCACATAAGCGGTCTCAACTCTCAAGTAATATACATTTTGCATGAACCGTCCCAAAAGAGATTATTTTTACCATTAGACTTTTAACAACCTTTTATGTAGTAGTGTTAATTTTCGACACGACAGGATAAACGACACGAACCCAATACGAAGTTAAACAAGTTTGGGTTAAGGATAAACAAGTTTGGGTCAAAAACAGGTCAATCCGTCTAACCCGTTTAATAAGTGGGTCGTGTTTAGGTTGAGTAAGTATTAAACAGGTCAACCCGTGAATCCGTTTAAATACATATTAGCCTCTAAAAATAAAATATATAACTTGAGTTTTATGTTGGATTTGGATTAAATGTATTTTGTTATATACTTATAATAACTCATATATCATTGAAATTGTCGCATGATTATTTGTATGCTATGTTTATCATTTTTAGATCCTTATATCATTTTTTGCGTTTAAGTTAGTAAAATCGACAAACGCCCAACCTTATTCACTGCTTGACCATTTACTTAAACAAGTTAAACGGGTTACACGTGTTATGCAGGTTTGGGTTAGAGTTGAGGTTCTTGACACGATTAATAAATTGGTCGTGTTTGGGTAGAGGTTATAATAACCTGTGAACCCGAACAGATCAAACCGAACACGACTCGATTGTCACCCCTACTTTTATGGATGATTCATGTCAACAATTTCTAACTTAAACTCCTTACATGGAAATGGACAACCACAAGAACGGCTTTCAGTTTACCTTATTGATCAATATGTTACATGCGAAATTTTAATTACGATTATACGTGGTACATGTGAACTTGTCGACATCAGGGGTCATTTGTGCTCTTATGACGTCGCTATATACTACTGTTATATGGTTGTATCATGAGCAGGGACGGATCTATTTGTTAAATATGGGGGGCAAATGCCCCCCATGGCTCGTCGAAAAAGTCAAAAATTTAGTGTAATTTTGACCTTTTTTCGAAAGTGTCCCCCACTCGAGATTCAAATTGCCCCCCACTCACGTATTAAAACCCAAATTCAACACTTTAAAATCTTATAAATCCGAGTTTTTGACCAACTAATGGTGTTTTAAAAACTTAATTACCATTGTATGGTTTTTGGAAAAGTATTTCATATTTTATGGTGTTTCCTATCTACTTTTAAATATCATGTATCCTCTGTTCACAGTTTGAATTTTTCCAACTCTTATCAATTTTAATGGAAAGGTCTTTTTTACTAAAAGAATCAATTAAATATTTATCTTATTATTATTTTAATTATAAAGTATATTTTTTGCACATTTCGTCTTCATTGTACATTTTGTCTTCATTTCTCGTCATTACTCATTAATTAGCAGTGAAAACGAGTCGAGCCGAGTTCGAGCTTGGCTTGTTTATATATAAAACGCTCGAGCTCGTTTCGAGCTTCATATTTGAGCTCGAGTGTATATATTTATAGGGCTCGTTTAGGCTCGCGAGCCTAATCGATCTTTATATATAAAGATTCGGCTCGAGCTCGATTATTAAATGAGCCCAAACTCAGGCTCGAACTCGGGCTCGAACTCGTTCGAGCTTTTTACCGATTAAAGTTTGAGCTTTTCACGAACGACTCGGCTCTTTTCAACCCTAATATTGACTAATGAAATAAAGATAAACGACAAAAACATCATATGACCCTGTTATAAATAACGAGTTCTCAATTAACTAAAATACAACAAAAATTACCAATTATATAATAACTAGATTAAGATTTGAAAACTGATTAAAACCCGTCACAATTAATCCTAGATAACTTGACTAGGGTTTTAGTTTTATAATTTTGGTGTTGTGGTTAGTAACTGGCACATAAATGAAGGATGTGTCAAAAGATGAACATACATACCATAGATTAGTCAATATTTTTTAACATACTAGAAAATGGTAAATAAGTTTTTTAAAGACCATTACTTTTTTTTTTTGAACGGCAAATTGAAATTAATAAAAAAACTAGCAAGAAGCTAGAAAATTACAAGGATATGGATTTAGGACATTTCATCCAGGAAATCCAATCAATATTGTTTTTACATCTATTGGAACACCAAGTAAAAGAGTACGAAACAATATCATCAAAAAGAAGCTCCATACGCGGATGAGAAGATCCAAAAAGCACTTGGTTGCGGAATTTCCAAATCATCCACCACATAACATAAAAGACCCCTTCTAGCATTTCCTTTTGAGCTTTAGAAAACCGAGTAGTTTTGAACCAAGCAATCCATTCTTCGTAACAAGAAAAATCTGTAATATCAATTTCCCACCATCGAGCAATTTTACGCCATAAAGTCCGAGCTAAATTACAAGAGTAGAAAAGATGCGAGCATGATTCTCCAGCTAAACCACAATTTGGGCATATAATAGAAGGAATATCAATCCCACGAAGTGAAAGGTTAAGTCTCGTGGGGAGCTTATCCAAACAAACTTTCCACGCTAAAATATTTACCTTTATTGGAACCACTTTCACCCATCTAGTAACGTCACCAACAAAAGGTAAAAGAATATCATCAATAAATGTTCTAGCCGAGTGAACAGAAAACTCACCAGAAGATCCAAGAAGCCATGCCCATCGATCATTGGAAGGAGATAAAGATATAGACCCAACAAGTTCAACTAGATGGTGAAGCTGCTCTTCTTCCACCCCTCCACGGGGGTTTCTACGAAAAGAAGCAACAAACGAAGCATCAATGAGTTTATCTGCAACCGTAATACCTTTTTTGAGCTCCAACGCATATAAACGAGGAAAAGATCTGCTAAGGGGGACATCATTAATCAATCCCAACAATCTTCCCAAAAGGAGAGTGTTCGACGCGTTTCTCCCCTTTCTTTTTCAAAAGCGCAAGAAGGATAAGTACCTTTTGCGGACAAAGTAATTGAGTTCTTACAAGATAACAATTTCCAAGGATAGATAAACTGTAAACCGAACATAGTGTAGAACAAAAGGAGAACGATAGCCCTATAAAAACAGCAATAAAGGACGATTCCAAAGGGATGCATCCTGCGAAAGAAAATCTCCCAAACCCACTTAAAAAATAAGGATCTATTAAGCGAAAGAACTGGACATAACCTAGCCCTCCTTTTTGTTTAGAAGCCAAAATTTTGTTCCAACTAATCATAGAGAATCTCTTTTCATTTATATCGCACCATTAAAAAATTTTCTGCGAAGGGATTCCAAGTCACGAAGAACACCCAAAGGAGCTTTATAAAGCGACATATGATGAAAAGTAGGCAAGGACGTTAAGGACATGACTATGATTAACGTAAGACGTCCACGCAACGAAAGAGTCTTAATTTTCCAATTTTGCTAATCTTTAGAAACTTTAACCCAATTATCTCATCCCAAGCCTTTCCTCTCGTAGAAGGAGACATCCCAACCTTGACACCAAGATAATAGAACGAGTGGAAAGAAGGTAGAACACCCAATTAAGAGTTAGCTGCCGCAAGAACTTCCTCATTAGAGACTTCCGAATGCCCAGAATTTACTCTTAAGAAATAATTGATTTGAAGACCCGAAGCCAAAAAAAGCATGATCATACGAACTATGGTAAGTGATGATTGGCTCTATCCCATTTGCCAATGAAGACTTCTGCGACATCAGCATAGAAAATATGAGATAACTACACTAATCATCAAATCGGATACACCTTAAAAAATATCAGCATTTATGATCTATTGGAAAGAGAAATATGCAAACTTCCATAACTAAGATGAACAAATAAGTGAGGATAAGGGGTCGCTCCTTAGCTTCAAACCCTGTGAACATAAATTCAGCTTCGGACTACCATAACGAAGAAAAACTCCATAGCCTACGAAAGACATCCTTGAAATCCATCTCTCCATTTAATGCAAACCCAAAAGTTTCTTAAAATAATATCTAAGAAGTCCATCTCCACAGAATCAAAAGCCTTTTCATAATCCACTTTAAAACTCATGGCTTTCGATTTATGAGCTTGTGTCACCAAGAAAAAAGTCACAATTTAAGATGAAAGAGGGAGCCGTGTCAAGAGTAAGTTTGACGATATGGGATACAAAAGCATATTGAACGATCACTAATAAGCTCAGATATTACCTATCTTAAAGACTGATTAGCCAAAATCTTAGAAACTGATCTTGTAAAAAACACCCAATGCGAACTAATTAGGCATTGAAAATCAATCACAAACTCGCAACATGTATCTAAGGAAAAAGCCATGCCTGATTGACAATACATCCAGTCTGGAACCTACTTGAGATGAAAAACTCAACGGGGATGCAGCATTAACAAAATCATGTTACGAATCACCCGACAAAGTACACTACCATCAAAAATGCGAAACCGACCGTGGAGTGCCGCCTGTGTGCTGAAATATTTGTATACCTTCACTTCCACACCGCTTTATACTATACTCCATCCAAGCCGAAACATCACACTCCAAGACATCACCTCTCTCGAGAAAGAAAGCTATTTTAGAGAACAAAAACAAACAGCATAATAATAACAAGGGACCAGAAGGACATCTCAGAATCGATTAAGGCAAGAGTGCAATTAGAAATTCCGTTTTTACCCTTGCACAGTTTCGTCAGATCCAATCTCCCATCAATGAGAACACCTAGCGAATAGCAAGTTAGCGTATCTTTTCTATTAATTAACGCCATGAAAAAATTTTGGAAATTTTCATCGCGCTTCAATGGCCCATCTACACCTTTGGCTTTCTGACCAAGTCTAAAGAAGTGACTTTTGTTAAAAATTATATGAAGCTCCTATAGATGATACAACCTTACATTGACTAACTCGCATCGTGCTAAGCCATAATCGAATAACATGTCAAGATCAGACAACCGAGCTTGATATAAAAGCAATTATCATTAGAGCGTTTTATATCATCTTAACACCACTCTTTATTGAAGCTTTAAGGTGCCTGAAGCTTTTCTTAAAATAATAATCTTATTAGAATCATTGAGAACCTGTATTTTTGCCTTGAATAGCTCCATGAATCCTTAATGAGTTTATCAAAACCTTTCTGTGAACCAAGATTGATAGATACTAAAAGGGGATGGCCCAAATCGTAACAACATCGCGCATGAATGATGGTCAGTGATCGGAAAGATGTCCTGTCCAATACAAATAGCTGACAGAGAAGGAAATTTCAGAAGTAAACCTTCATAAATTAAAAACCTATCCAATTTACTCATTTTCTTAGCCGATTTGATAGCCCAAGTAAACGAATATCCTTCAAGGGGAAGATCAATAAGCCCAGCAGTAGAGATGAAGGATTAAAAGCATGGGCGTCCGTTTATTAAAAACGTCCAAAACCTTTTCTTGTTTTTGAACTAACTACATTGAAATCGCCTAAAACAATGCTTCTCCATCCCATGTATCAATAATGTGAGTACTATAATCCCAAAGAGATTTCGTCTCAAGATATCTTGTGGAGCCATAAAAATAGAAACAAACATAACCTCAGTAGCAGTAGAAAGCCAAGTACCACGAACCGCCACAGAAATAGATCAAAATGGTGGCATTAACTTTTAACAAAGACTATAATGATCCCACACAACATAGAATACCTCGCTGAAAGACCAAGCAGAAGAACTAAAAGAAAAGTCGAAAAAAGAATTACCCCATAAATCTTTGATAGAAAAAAGATTAATGCTCTCCAACTTTGTTTCTTGAACAGCAACAAAGTTAATCTTATTCTTAGTGTTTAACTCCCGGAATTCCACTGTTATATCTGTCTGATTGGCCAAGGGACCATGAAATGATAAAAGACATAACATTCATTAAAGACCATGGAATCTCCATGAGGATCTACAGATATCCTCTAAGTTTATCTTGGCAACCGGCCTTGTATTGTATCCCAATGGTTTTGTCCGACTTCCACCAAGTTTTCAATAACATCCATAATTGATCCTCTCAGTTTAAGCATAAAGGATCGTTACTCCACTAATAATTTTGAGATCCCCCTTACATAGGACTGATATCAGAATGCACAGGCAGATTAAACACTAACACCAACATTTACCTCTTGAGTGAAACGCAGAGGGGTGAGAAGGATCTCGAACGCTGACCCTCCACCTTATTAATCTGCTTATTAAGAATGTGTAAAAAACCAAACGGATCTTGCCTGATATCTTATCCTGAGGAGGTTCCTGGTCATTAATAACGTTTTAGATAATCTCATACATTGAGAGCAAGACTCTGAATACATGATCATTTCGCATCCCCAGAAAATTGATATATTTTTTTTCTGTCTCCTACGAATTCAGGTCATCCAGAAAGATGATTCACAAAATTCCTCGTCCTTAGATCAGGAGACCATGGTTTCTAGTTCACTAATTCGAATCCAAAAACATTACCCTTAACAATGATTTTGGTAACGATCAATGATAATAGTACTAACCTTGGAATGACAACAGACTTTTCTGTACGTGCAACGAACTATCCCTCTACCAAATCGAGCAGGATCCAAGTACCCCAAGAGACACAATTTTGAGAGCGCTTTATAATGTACCAAGCACACATAGGGACCCTTCTATAGCAATCCAAACTATCTGATATCGCTCACAAAATATTATTAGCAATACCAAGTTCATATAACGAATTCAATACACCATCATGATTTAATCAATTTTTCTTTGAAGCACAAGATTTGGAATGTCAGGACCCAGTACCTACCAGATACGAGATCTTTATGTCATACAGAATCCCACATCTGTTAAGGATGACAGAAAGTATAGATAGGGCGTATAAAATCTAATAATATTCCCAGATATGCAACACGAAGAGAGATCATTGGTTGAATAATCAATCATCATCAAGAGGCAATACAGGTGAGGAAGTGCATGAATCATATTAGAAGATGACAAATTATTAGGCTGGTTCGATTTCAACACAGAAGCAAACGAATTATTCCTGGTTTCTTTATTCCCATTCGTTGGCCTAACATTAGGCTCCTTGAACCCACCTAAATGTCTATCATCACTCTTCGAATTACGAATGTTCCTGCCATTCAAAGGTGGCCTGCCAAATCGTGCCTTATTTCCTTGTAACTTATAACGACCAACCCATACCGTACATAAATTACCCACCAATCTTTCCACATTAGAAACATTGATAAATTTGACAAATCCAAATTGCTTTTAACCTGCCATTGAATCTCTTCAGTGGAAGATCAAAGATCAACAACATGTCCATACTTATTACAAGCATGAAACAGATCCTTGGCCGAAAATGTCTCTGGAAGATTAGACACGTAAATCGAAATCGAGATCTTAGCCACGTCGTCTTCATAAGATCTATAACCATGTTTCTTCCTCGAAACTACATGCCAATCATCGATACCCATGATAAACAGATGAGATGAGTTCTTTGGATTGAAGGGAGATCTTGTTTAATGGAGGCGAGGAGAAAAGGAAACGAAAATGGAGTCAATTTGGGTAGAATTACTAAAGAATTAGATTGAAGGGGAAAACAAACAGAACTAACCTTAAATCCCAAGATGATAAAGTATCGCCTAACACACTCGCTAATGGGCTAAATCAAAGAATTGATCCCAATTTCAGGGGTTATAACGAATTCAAACACTAAGGATAAAAGGAGATTGATAATGAAGAATAGAGATGGTGCTTTAAATGTTGTTGCCATGTTATTAGTTGATAACTAAGGATTAAAGACCATTACTTGGTTAAAAACTCTTTTTATATGATGCTTTAAATGTTGTTGCCATGTTATTAGTTGATACAAGAAATGAAGACAAAATGTACAATGAAGACGAAATATGCAAAAAATATGCTTTATAACTAAAATAATAATAAGATAAATATTTAAGGGTAACGATCGTTAGAGGAACGTTAGTCAATTTAGCTAACGATCGTTAGAGGAAGTTTCAAAAATCGTCCCTGTGGTTTTAATAAATTTTTCTTTTTTTCGAAAAATTTTTCTTTCGAACAATTTTTTTCGGAAAAAAAAATTTCGAAATTTTTATAAAAACTTTTGAAAATTTTTTTTTTTTGGAAAATTTTTTCGAAATTATATATATTTTTCGAACATTTTTTTCGAAAAAAAAAATTTCGAAATTTTTATAAAAAATTTTGAAAATTTTTTTTTTTCGAAAATTTTTACAAATTTTTTCGAAATTATATATTTTTTTCGAACATTTCTTTTGAAAAAAAAATTTCAAAATTTTTTTCTAAACTTCTTTTTTTCGTAAATTTTTTTTATTATAAAAATTCGAAAAAAAATTTATACACACATAAAAATTTACGAAAAAAAGAAGTTTAGAAAAAAAATTTGAAAATTTTTTTTCAAAAAAAATGTTCGAAAAAAATATATAATTTCGTAAAAATTTGTAAAAATTTTCGAAAAAAAAAAAAAAATTTCAAAATTTTTTATAAAAATTTCGAATTTTTTTTTTTCGAAAAAATTTTTTCGAAAGAAAAATTTTTCGAAAAAAAGAAAAATATATTAAAACCACAGGGACGATTTTTGAAACTTCCTCAAACGATCGTTAGCTAAATTGACTAACGTTGTCACATAATAACTAACGGTACAAACGTTTTGTTCAAGTTGAAGAATAATTTGAAAGTACATTGGTCATATCGGTAATAAAAAAGTAAATGGTTCATTGTGGTAAATTTCAGAAAGTACGTTGACATTGTATGGCTTTTACCCTATTATGTGGACATAACTTAAAATCCCAATGCGATCCAAATACGGATAAAAACTGGTATGAACAAGAAAAGCTCACAATGTATCATATAATACAAACCAAGGTTTTCAAGATCGGGATCCTACCCATGATCGTTTTCGTCTTTGCAAGATCAGGATCGGGATCGTAAGATCCTACTATATTATCATTTTCTTAATAGTCTTTGTAATATTATACAAATCTACAAATTATTATATGTCATAAACACAAAATTACATGAATGTTTTGTAGAAATACTATCTTAAATTATAGTTATAAAATGTTTAAGAAGATTAACTTGTTGTTTCTGAAAATTATTGGAACACAACCCATAAATTCGT
>BQNB010036068.1:9601-40633 GCA_026074375.1 Tanacetum coccineum | reverse complement strand
ACTCTTAATAATCATATAACACTTGCTTGATGTAAACGTTAACTTGTTTGGTGTCCGTTTACATTGGATGATGATTTTAGTTTACGCGATTTAATTATAAGATAATAATTAAAAGCGGACGCGTAAAACCTTAAAAATAAATAATGGAAATAATTAAGTCGGGAAATGACCTAAAAATGTGAAATGTTACCGTCTCCACCTGTTAGAAGAGCCTTGTCCTCAAGGCTCAAGTTCCAACACTTGATGAAGGTACGGGTTTAGTGAAGAGATGCGGATACCTATTTTGAAATTGGTCTTCGCGTTCCCATGTGAACTCAGGACCTCTCCTTGAGTTCCTTCGAACCTTAACAATTAGGATTTGGCTTTGCTTCAACCGTTTGACTTCTCGATCCATGATATTTACAGGTTCTTCCACAAAACGAAGCTTGTCATCAACATGAAGTCCTTCCAATGGAACGACTAATGGTTCTTAGGAATAACATTTCTTCAAGTTGGATACATGAAATGTATTGTGAACCCTGCTCAACTCTTGAGGAAGCTTAAGCTTGTAAGCAACGGATATAACCTTTACAGCACTTTGAAAGGTCCAACATATCTAGGGTTTAACTTCCCCCGTTTTCCAAAACGTACGACTCCTTTCTAAGGTGAAACTTTAAGCATAACTCTATCCCCAACTTGAAATTCCATCGGCTTACGCTTTAAATCGGCGTAACTCTTTTGTCGGTCACGGGCGGCTTGCATTCTTTGTTTGACCTGAATGACCTTCTCGGTTGCCTCTAGAACTATTTCTGGACCGGTGAGTTGAACTTGTCCAACCTCGACCCAACAAACAGGTGAACGACACTTTCGTCCTTAAAGTGCAGCCTTGATGCTAGCGTGATACTATTGTTGTAAGAAAACTCAACTAGTGGAAAATGTTTAACCCAACCATTTCCAAAGTCGATCACACAAGCACGCAGCATATCCTCGAGGGTTTGGATAGTTCTCTCGTTTTGTCCATCAGTTTGTGGATGGTACGCAGTACTCATATCCAAGCTAGTACCCAAAGCCTTCTAAAGTGATCTTATTAAAAAGATTTCTAGCCTAATACAATCATAACAATATACAAAATGTAATTCTACTAAATCTTTAATGCATGACTTCAAAATAATAACCAACCCCAATGTATCCTTCGCACCTCGTCTTAATGACCTTCCTAAAAAACATTTGCCATTTACAAATGTCAACAAAAGTTTGGTGAATTTCTTAGTTTATGTAAATGTATTATGCAGGAAAGGACCGAAAGACTTTCCCAGTGAAAATGCAAACAGATGCAGACATCACAAAATGCAATTACGTTTTGCCTAAGATCATGATACTGACGCTCGACATAATTGAATACAATAAATAAGATTGCCTACATTCCCGTGATGATGTTCAAAAACCCGTAACAGCCAGTATCCGACATCATATACGTTCGTATTCCTTTTGATAAGCTAGTCACCCGAACGGGGAAGTCAATCCCAAATAGATCTATCTATAATCATTCGCGCTCACATTCCAGTAATTGACAGTTCATGATTCATGGGCATAGTGGGTTATCGCTACTTAGGCAAAACGTAATCATGATAAAATGTACACTTGCGTCCAATTTGTAAAGCTTACGCATATGATTCTCACCCCAAAAACCCTGTAAATCAATAAATGGTAAAAACATGGGGTCAATGAACTCACCTTGAGTGAGTAAATAGATAATAAAAATATCCCAAATGAAAAACGCTCAACTAACCGCCCGAATGGCAACCTAGTTAAAATAGGTCGAATCATATTCAAGTACGTTGTCAACAACTACCATATATAATCCTATACATAGTTTTATCATCGTACTATCGTTTCGGGGCTACATAATTAATAGTCATCGACATGACGGTACTAGGATTAGGGACACTTTAAATCCGTAAATCCAACAAACTAGTCAATACGGCCATCCGAAGGAAGCCCTCATTATGAAAATCCAGTAAGATAGCACTTTCGATAACTAAATAAAATATATATTCTATAAAAGCTATATCACCATCTAATCGTGGTAAGTGAAAATCGTAATTATAAAGTATAAACGTTTATAATTACGCCTTTAGTATAAAAATGACATAACTTGTCGTTTTAAGTCGTTTCTCCTCGCGTTTCTTACGCCCACAACAGGCTTTTCTCATTAAGAACGAGTGATCATTAAAATCATATTTTTAAGTTTTTGAGATTCAGTATGAATAGTTGTTTTAATTCATAACAGCTATAAAATCGTTTTTTTTTTTTTTTTTTTTTTTTTTTTAAGTACTTTAAATTAACTAAAGCCGTTTTTAGTACTTAACTTATTCGTTATAGCTGTCCAATTTTAGCGATTCTTTTGACACGTTCTCGACTTGAAAGTTTATCATATTATTGATGTTATACAATTATAAGTTTTCTCCATGAATAGTAACTTTTTATAAAATAAGTTTTATAAAGTAGTTCTAGCCGTCGTAAACTCGGTAACTAGTGAATCTCTTCGTTATATAATCTGTTTTTCGAGTTTCTTATCATTTTGGAATCCTTATGAGATGTACTATATTTATAAAACATAATATGGCTGCTTCCAAAATCGAACCAAAACAGAAAGTTTGAGGTTTTGTGATTTAGACATGTTTTAAGCTTGATTTTTGTACCATTAAGCTTCAACACCTTATTACAACTACTTCACAACATTTCTATCTTATGTTTTACATATATAAAGTCCATTAGATCATACTTTACTCAAGTGTGTTCAAGATAACAAGTTTAACTACCATTTTCACTTGTAACTCATAAGTTAACATTAGAAACCCTAATTTGTACATATACATGTTTATACTTAAACAACATGTTAAAACACTTATACATCCCTTTTAAAATTAACATCATAATAGCATCATGTGACTGTAAAATAAGTTCATAAAACATTAAATCATAAATTAAAAATATCATTTTACATATTCAAGAAGTACCTAAATGTGATTTTAGCTAAATATAACATATGAACACATAAAATCTTAGTTATGAAATGATTAAGCTTTTAAATAACCTTGTGTGGATGAGTATAGAAAATAATAACAATCACACCCTTGTGATTAACAACCTTGGCTTGAAAATATAAGGTGAAAACCTAATATCAACCAAAACCCTAATCTTGTTAATATCTTTGTTAAAAACCCTTTCAAAGCTTAACCAACCCTTCAATTCTTCTTAGAATACCTTAAGTATGATGTATAAACACTAATATGATGAAAGAAAATCAAGCTATGGATTTGGTTTGGAGGGTGTTTGATGCCGTGGGTTTAAGAGAGGAGGAAGAGGGAGTTTTGTGATTTTTCTAGTAATGAACTGAAGTGTATAAGTCCCTAGCTCATACATGCATGCATATATATACTACTTGGAAGATATTATGAAGATATTTGATGTCTAGTGGAAGTATGCAAGGTGGAAAGACTTGGAAAAAAGTTGAATCTTATCTTCGGATATGTTTTGGCTAGATCATTGAGTTCAAGTTGCATGCTAGATCTTTTATGAAGATATTTGTGAACTTATTGGTCTTATCTTGGCTTATCCTAGTCACTTATACACGAAATCATGCTTGTGTATAAGTTAGGATATGTTTTGATCTTTTATATCAATGAATACTTGCAACTATATAAAGCATACCTGTAATAGACTTAATAAAATGTATAGACTTGCACATGTAGAGTTTTGATTGAATTCTTTCATGCAGAATAATGTATAATGTGATAATAAATGAAGTTTTAATAAACTTAAGTATTGGGTAACAAATTTTGGGTATTTAATGAAGCGTAGATAAGTTAACGTGCTTCCGGGTAGGCCTAAACGTACTTTATCGCGAAACGTAAACACTTAACGTAACCAATAAAAAAAATGTGCAATGATAATAATTATCCTCTAAATAATCATTTAACACTTGCTTGATGTAAACGTTTAATCCGTTTAAATACCCCGTTTTACATTGAATGATCATTTTTAGTTTACGCGATTTAGCTTAACGATTACGATTTAAGAGCAAACGCGTAAACCCTAAAAATAAATTGTGAATTACATAATGTCATACAATGACCTAAACACGAGGTGTTACTAGACTGCCCCCGATAAATGAGCCTTTTCCTCAAGGTTATGACACGCACCTTGATGATGTGTCGGTCTTGGTGAAGAGGTTGATATTTTCTCTTTCCTGAATTGATCTTCCACGTTCCCACGTAAACTCAGGACCCCGCCTAGAGTTCCATCGAACCTTGAAAATTGGGACATGGCTTTGCCTCAATTGTTTGACTTCGCGATCTATGATTTCTACAAGCTCTTCAACAAAATGAAGCTTGTCATCCACTTGCAGTCCTTCCAACGGAACAACTAATGGATCGTCATAATAACTATTTCTTCAAGTTGGATACAATGAAAACGTATTGTGGACCCTGCTCGGCTCTTGAGGAAGCTCAAGCTTGTAAGCAACGGTTCCAACCTTTTTCAATACTTTGAAAGGTCTGACATATCTGGGGTTTAACTTCCCCTGTTTGTCAAAACGTACGACCCCTTTCCAAGGCAAAACCTTAAGCATAACTTTATCTCCAACTTGAAACTTCATCGGTTTACGCTTTAAGTCAGCGTAGCCTCTTTGTCGATCGCGAGGCGTTTTGAATCTTTTTTGAATCTGGATGATCCCTCTCCGTTGTTTCTTGTACTAATTCTGGAACCATAGTTAGAACTTGTTCCAACCTCGCCCAACAACACGGGTGAATCGAACACTTTCGACATAAAGTTGCTTAAAACGTGTGCAGCTTAATGCTAGCATGATAACTGTTAATATATGAAAACTCGACTACTGTAAAATTGTTAAAAAAATAAAAAATATAAAGAAAAAAAAAAATAAAAAAAAAAAAAAAAAATAAAAAAAAAAAAAAAAAGAAAAAAGAAAATAAAAAAAAAAGAAAAACAAAAAAAAACATAGACATTAATCAAAAGGTTACTAAAAAAAAAAAAAGAAAAAAAAAAAAAAAAAACATAAAAAAACAAAAAAAAAGAAAAAAAAAAGAATAAACAAAAATAAACCACCCAACCATTTTATTCCAAAGTCCCAATATACCAAGCACTTAGCATATCCCTCAAGAAGTTTGGATGGTTCCTCCTCGCTTTGTCCGTCAGTTTATGGATGATATGCAGTACTCATATCTAAATTCGTACCCAAAGCCTTCTGAAGTGACCTCCAGAAATTTGATGCGAACCGAGGATCACGATCACCGATAATTAAGACAGGTATTCCATGCTTCGTAACTACCTCCTTTAGGTACATTCTTTCCAGTTTATCCATGGGATATGTTTCCCTCATTGGCATAAAAATGGCAGACTTTGTAAGTCAGTCAACGATCACCCAAATAGCGTCATAACCTTGTGACGACTTAGGAAGCTTTATGACAAAATCCATCGTGATGTTGTCCCACTTCCATTGAGGTATCTTGGGTTGTACTAACAAACCCAATGGTCTCTGATGTTCGGCCTTGACCTTAGCACAGGTCAAACATTTGCTAACATAGGTGGCGATGTTGGCTTTTATATTGGGCCACCAGTATAGAGTTTTCTTCATAGCCTGGTACATCTTGTCAGAACCCACCCGGATGAATAGAGTATTTAGACTTGTGGACTCGTGCATGGATCATAGTCCTTAAGTCGCCATAACATGGTACCAACTTCTACCAGTTAAGCAACAGAGTTCCATCCGCACTTGTGTCTAACTTTTTCGTTCTAATTTTCCACCGGATCTTTTAAATTCACAACAATATACCTCCAAACATCCTCACTTCTTGATGTTCTCCGGCTTCCGTACTTCAGTCTGAGCTTTCAGATTTGTTTAGGAAGATCTAACAAGCCAATAGCCATATCACTAAGGCCCCGAACCCTTAGTGGTTTCTCGTTCCTTCCTGCCAGAGCATCAGCACAACATTCGCCTTCCTTGGGTGATACACAATTTCGCAATCGTAAACACTCAGATACTCTAACCACAGCGATCGTATGCCTCATATTTAATTCATTCTGATCAAGATGTTGTTGTAAACTTTTGTGATCATGAACACCGTGCACAATGGTTCCGTACAGATAAGGCCACTAAAACTTTAGAGCAAACACTACTGTCCCAAGTTCTAAATCATGAGTCGTATAATAGTTCTTTTCATGAATTTTTAACCTGGCGTGATCAAAGAAATCACCTTTTCTCTTGCATCAACACAGCGCCCACACCCTCTTTGAAGCATCGCATATGCGATGAAATCATTTGCTTCCCTCAGGGAAGGCAAGGATTGGTGCAATCTGCACAGCTATTCTGCATCAACAGTTGAAAAGCTGCTTCTTGTTTAATTCGCCCTAAATCAACTTTGACACCTTTCTGGGTTAGTTTGGTCCATTGACTTGGCGACTTGAAAAAACCCTTTGATGAATCTTCTATACTAGCCGGCAAGGCCCAAAAATTGGGCAATCTCTGTTGTGTTATTAGAGACAGCCTAATCTTTTATAGATTCAATCTTGGCAGGGTCACGTGAATACCTTGAACAGTCAATCACTTGACTGAGGAATTGTACCCTGGAATCCAGAATCACACTTGAAGAACTTGGCGTACAATTCTTCATCCTTGCTTAAAGCAATTTCAAGATCTGCCTAAGGTGTCCTCATGTTCCTCTTACTTTGGAAGTAGATCCAAATGTCATTGAAGAAGACTATTACAAACTTGTCCATATACAGTTTTACTCACACGCCGGTTTCATAAGGTCCATGAACACGGTCGGTGGCGATTAGTTTAAACCAAAAGACATGAACTTGGAATTCATAAGTGACCGGTAAGATCGAGTCCTAAAAGCAATTCTTGGAATGTATTCTTCTCGAACCCTTAACTGGTGATAACCTTGACCTCAGATCGATCTTGAATAAATCTCCGAACCCTTGCAGCTGGTGCGAATATGTCATCGATCGAGGGTCCGGGAGTGGGTAGCGGTTCTCACTGTCAGTTTGTTCAATTCCCTGTAATCGATGCACATCCGGGAAAGACCCATCTTTCTTCTTTACAAACAAGACCGGAGCTCCCCAGGGTGAGAAACTTGGTCTTATGAATCCTTTGTCCTGTAAGTTCCTGTAGTTGCTCCGCTAAGCTCCTTCATTTCGAACGTCTAATCTATATGGGTCCGTGCTACGGGTGTAGCACCAGTACAAATCGATTCGAAACTCACTTGTCGAGTGGATGTGGTATACCCCCGCCAAGTCCCACAGAAAAACTTCAGGAAATTCTTGAAAACTAGCACATACTTCAATCGTTCTTTCCTCCTTTGACTTGTCTCGTCTTTGGTTGCGGTGATATTTGCTAAGAATAACATGACATCCTTTCGTTAAACTCTTGAGAGCCTTAGTACACGAGATGATGTTTAATCGGCTCCCAATGTTAAATGTTGCTTCCCGTTACCTCGACGATTAAATTTCGTCTTCCAAAAGGAATACGAACCTGATCATTTGCCGCACAGACAATAACGACAGGTACTTTTTGCCAACGCAATCCATACCATTATCACGTCAAGACTACCTATTCTACGCGGCCATTAGGTCTATGTTAAAGATGATTTAGAATTTTAACGTACGAACCCCGGATAATAGATTTAACCCTACAATTCGCCTGTCGCTATTCGAACCATTATAATCATGATCTTAAGCATTGAGTGATAACAATTGAGAAGCTAAATGCAGTGATACAAAACTCCTATCGCACCGTTATTCAAATAAAAAGATGCATAAATCGTTTTGTTTAGGGAGAAAACTTACCGTGAGGCGACATTGTTGTCCGGTAGTTTGCCCCTACATTGCCACGCATACACCTTTGGCCATGAGCCTTGGCATTTCCAACACTGATACCTCGGTTGTTGTTGTTCTTCAATTTTGGGCAATCCTTCTTGAAATGCTCTTGAGCACCACATTCAAAAAAAACCCTTTGATTAGCCCCAATGTTGACATTTAGGGGATTCTTGCAGTCATGAGCTAAATGACCAAATCGGTTACACTTGTGGCATCTGGGAGCACAAGGACCATCATGGTGATAGTTACATTTGAAACACAGAGGTCTAGGCCCTCCGTATGGTCTCCTGTCACCATTTCCTGCGGTATAGAGCTTCTTCCAGTGTTTTGTCTCTTGTATGGTTTGCTGATTCTGGTTGTTCCTGGCGGTGTCATCAGACTTTCTTTTGTTGTCAGCCTGAACGTTCAGGTCAACCCAAGTGTGAGAATACTTTTTTTCCATGAGTTTTCAGTGGGCGAAACTCAATGGCATCCTGCATAGTTATTTATCTATAGTGTCCAACCACACTGTAGCATGGATCGTGTCGGGCAAGCCACCGACATATTTCTCAACTTGGTCTATTTCTTCCGGAAACATCCGATCGCACATTAGTGCCAGTTCTTGGAAACGTTGGCTATAGGTTACCACATCGTTACCCTTCACCTTCAAATTCCACATTTTGAACTCCAGTTTCTTAATTTCGCCCCTTGGGCAGTATTTGTCTGTTCATCACTTTTTCATTGTCCCTCCATGGCATTGCAATAGGCACGCTTCATGAGTAGTGGGTCTTAACGTGAAGCTTTCCACCAATGTAAGAGCATTTCCCTTCAGTTAACAACGTAGCAAATTTGACCTGGCATGCTACTGTACAGTTGCTTATACTGTAAACAGACTCTATCTTTTCGAACCACTGAGTGAGTCCAACAACTCCCTTAGTGCCCTTGAAGTTCAAGGGTTGGCATTTTAGGAAGTTCGGGTAGGTGCCATTCCATTGAGCAAACCTGCACAGGCTACTGCAACCTGTTCCTTAAGTATGCTATCAATCGCCCATTTCTGGTTGCATCACGTGCTGCCAGTGCAGCAGTAACGCCTTCGTTAATCATTGCCTGAATTTGGGCATTGGTGACAGATGTAGTGGTATGAGTGTCTGTGACTGGTGTCGGTGTTGCACTTGGGTTTAACCTCGTGGTCCTTCTCTTTGGTGCCATTTTCTTGAAATCACAAGAAAACATAATACCCGTTAGATTTCATAAAATCATAACTATGACATAACATATACACATTAAATAAAACGAGATCACATCACACAGTGAAATGTACAACTGTTATTGAAATTAATCGTGGTATAACCAAATCGACATTCATTTATAATAAATTCGATTTCATAGATAACGTAATCCGTCCATTTCATATATAACTTGGAAAAACAAGACATGTTCGGATTCAGATACAAAATGATACTACACTTAGGTGACAAGACAAAGAAACAACCTAAAGCATACTACCAGGATATAACTCATAACAACTTAGTATGCTGTACAAGGTAGATAATACCTGAACAAAAGACCTATACTGGGTAGCTAAACAAAACAAAAGATCTATACAGTCTGCTAGCTGGGAATAACCCATAATACTTAACAGGCTGCATAGCATAGCTATAACATAACCAAATCTAGGAACTGCTACCAGCCTCTCCTGGTGCATCAGGCTATGCCGGACCTTTTGCGGGTCCATGCTGCCTCTGAAACTCGACCATCTATGTCTGTAGTCCTTTCAATAACTCTAATGCCTTAGTCAACTGGACCTGCCTCTTGTGGTCTGATGCCCACAACTCTAATCCACCACACCCCTGTCCTCGTGTATCCTGCTGACATGAACTCTGAAATCAATGCACTCTTGCGCCACTTCACCGTAGTATGTAATGACATGACATCTGAACGTGCATAGTCGCTAGCATCCATGGATAGTCCCCAAGCCTCATGAGCCATCCTAGCCTCTCTCTCTATCATTACTGCTAAACGACGATGAACAGGCATATCCCTATACAACAGGTTGACTCGGGCTCTTAGTAGAGACCGGTCATCATGAGCATCCTCCATTATATCATACATGATGGTAGTCTCTTGCTCGATAGTGGTAGAAAGATTGGTAACCCTCTGATTGACCCCCTCTAGGGTGGTCGGTGCAATCTCCTCGATGGCTCCTACCAGATCATCCCATGTATCCGTAATGCCATAGTTTAACTCCCTAGACATCGGATGTCCAGGAGCGACATCTACCATATCGACGAATCCATAAAGGTCTCCCCTTGCTATGGAATAAGGGTCTTCCCTAGCTACGGCAGGTCCGTCATGCCTAGCAGCACCGGCTGCTGAACTCTCCTCGACCTCATGACTAGGGGTGGGAGAAGCAAAACGCACCCTCTTCCAAAGCGGTAAACAACTCTCGGGAATCTTAATATAAGTAGGGCTATAGGGTGGTGGTGATGGTATAGGTAATGGTGGTGATGCTGGCAATGGGGGAGATGGTATGTGTGGTAATGGAGATGATAGTGGAGTAAGTGGTGATGGTGGTGGGGTGGTTAAGGCAAGAAGTCTCTCGACCTCTTCCCTAGGAGGAAGTGATATGGATGGCTCATCCCGGATAGATGTCCTGGCGGTCATACGGTGTACAGGTGGGACAGAGTCGGCCGGAGCTAGGTGCTCCTCCTCCTCTTCCTCATCCTCGTCCTTGTCCTCATCATCATCATCATCATCATCATCATCCCTATCAGCAGGGTAGTCAGCTGGATCCTCCTCAGGATCCTCATCTTCCTCCTCCGGCTCCTCCTCCAGAACAGACTCAGGAACATATCCTGGTGAATCTGCAGTGGGTGAGGCAGCAGCAGGTAGTGGCTGCTCCTCGGCCGGAGATCTCATCATCACCTCCTGTGGCATGTACTTCGGGGTACAATCGGTCAGGAACAAAGTCCATGGGGAGGTAACTGCGGCTCCTCGGTGCCAGGTATGTATGTCAAAATCGATTGTGGAAAACCTTCGGGCCAGGTAATGTAGTCAGTGTGATGGTGGGCACCTGATAAGCATGCAATATGTAAGCATATGGGTTCCTCTGCATATAAGGTGGTCCATTGAACTCCTGAGACCAATGTCTGAATCGTCCTCACTGGAAAGGAAAACTAATGTGTTATGTAACTCTGTAATGCATAGAATCTGACATGAATAAAATCTGAAATAAAATATAGCTTATATAAGTATGCTAATATAAGACTCTTATAGTAATATACATTTATATTATAACATGTATATCAATCATGCATGCATCTAGCCTAACCGACTAATGCACAATTAGTGTATGTATGTCCCGTGAAAACCCCTTTGTATGAATGCAATGTTTGAAAACGGTTATAGTCCAGCAAAAACATTTGACCTGGTTCTCTATAACCTTGGCTCTTGATACCAATCTGTAACACCCCCAAATTGGGTCGCAGCGGAATAAGGGTCCGGGGAGTGTTACTTCTCAGATCAATAACACAAGATAATATAAGAACGACCAAAAAGTCGTTTAAAACTGATACATTGGATTTAATAAAGTATGTGTTACAAAAGCCCGAAGCTTTACTTGTTTACTTGTTATTATTACAAAGATTTCTAGCCCATAACAGATATACCAAAATGAAATAGCGACTAAATTTTTAAATGCATGACTTCCAAATATAACCACCATATATCATCTATCGCGACTCGTGCTTAATGACCCTCCTAAAAAACATTGCATTTAAAAATGTCAACATAAAGTTGGTGAATTTCTAGGTTTATGATAAATGTATTATTGCAGGAAGACCGCAAGACTTTTCCCAGTTGATAATGCAACATAAGCAACATCACAAAAGCAATTACGTTTTGCATAAGCTCATGACACCGAAAGCTCGACATAATTGAATTACAATATATAAATATTGCCCTACATTGCCCGGATGATGTCAACCCGTAACATCCAGTATCCCTGACATATATACGTTCGTAGTTCCAGTGGATAGCTAGTCACCCCGAACGGGGAAGGTCAATCCCATATAGATCAGTCTATAATCATTCGCGGCTCTACGATTCCACAATTGACAGTTCATAGATTGATGGCAATAGTAGAGTTATCAGTCAACTTGGCAACACGTAATCATGATAAAATGTACAATTGCGTTCCAATTTGTAAAACAGCATATGTTTCTCACCCCATAAAACTTGTAAATCAATAATTGGGTAAAACAATAAGGGCTATGAACTCACCTTGAGTGAGTAAATTGATAATAGAAAATAACCCAAATGAAAACGCGCACGCTAAAGCCCGAATGCACCTAGTTAATATCGTCGATATCATATTCAAGTACGTTGGTTCTACAACAACCATCTATAATATCCTATAAAGTTATCATCGTACTATCGTTCGTGCTATCATAATAAAGAGGACATGACAGTGACGTACGAGGAGTTTAGACACTTTAAATCGTAAATCCAACAACTCGACAATACCATCCTAAAAGAGCGATAAAGCCTCAGTATGAATTCCCTAGTAATATAGCACTTCGATAACTAATAACATATATATTCTATATAGCTATATCACCATCTAATCGTGTAAGTGAAATCGTAATTATAAAGTAAAAACGTTTATAATTACGCCTTTAGTAAAAATGACATAACTTTGTCGTTCTTATAGTTCGTTTCTTGCGTTTCTTACGCCACCTAAGGCTTTCGTATTAAGACGAGTGATCATAAAATCATATTTGTAGGTTTTTAAGATTCTGTTATGAATAGTGTTTTTTACTGTTCATAAACAGCTATAAAATCGTTTTATACTATTAATTAACGTAAAAAAAAAAACCCCGTTTTATTCGTATCTTATCGTTATCGCTCCGTTTTTTTATTAGCGATTCTTTTCGAACTAAGTTCTCGTAATGAAAGTTTTATCATATTATATGATGTTTTTACAAAGTATAAGTTTCTGCCATGAATAGTAACTTTTTATAAAATTTGTTTTATAAAGGTATTTAGCGTCGTAAACTCGTATCTAGGTGTTATCTTCTTCGTTCTTAAACTGTTTTTCGGAGTTTCCGTATCATTTGGAATCTTATGAGATTACTATAATTATATATAATATTATATAGCTAAATATATATTTTTTTATTATTAAAATTTAAAATATATATATTTATTATTAGTATTATTATAAAAATATAAATTTATAAAAATAAATTATATATTATTAAGATTAATTATAAATAAATTAATATAATATAATTAAGATATATAATTATAGTAATATAAATAATGATTACATATATTTTATAAATAAAATTTATAAAAAAATTAAATAAATTTGATAGTAAAATATTACAAAGAATATATTTATAATAATTAATTATAATTATTAGTAAAAAGTATAAAATAGTATATTATATAATAAATTAATATATATTATTATAATTATTAATATAAATATTAATTGTATAAATATATAAATTATATTATAATATATATAAATAAATAATAATAAAATAAAAATTTAATATTATATTTTTTTTTATATTTTTATAAATAATAGGAATAAAAATAATATTAAAATATAAATATATTAAAAATATAAATATATAATTAAATATATATAAATTAATAATAATATTATTAAAATTATATAATAATAAATTATTATATTTAATAATAATAATTATAAAAAAATTACTAAATAAAAAAAATTATTATTAATATATAATATATAAAGATAAAATAATAAATAAAATTAATAAAATATAGTGTATATATTATTTAATTAAATAAATAATAATATATATTTATATATATTATTATATATATTGAAATATATAAATTATATAGTATTATATAATATAATATATATTAAAAATAAAATATTAAATTTTAATTATTATTAATATATTAAATATAGGTTAAATTAAAAATTAATAAAAAATAAATTATATTTATAATATAATATAGATATTTAATAATAATAAATTATATATTTATATAATATATATTATTATATAAATAAAAAGTATTATAAATATAATAAATTATTAAATTATAAAAAATAGTAATTATAATATATAAAATTTTTTATATAATTTATAAATTAAATATTAAATATATTATAATATATATTTATATATTATATAAATATAATATATAATTATAAATGTATATTTATAAATAAAAATCAAATTTATAATATATAAATTAAAAATTAATATAATAAAAAAAAATTTATATAATTATTAATATATTATTTATATATAAATTAAAATTAGTATAAATTTTATATATTATAATATATAATATAATAAATATATTTAATTTATTGATAAAGTAAATATAAATATATATTTATAAATTTATAAATTTATATAGTTTAAATAAATTTAAAATTATTATAATTAATTATATAATAAAAAATATAGATTATAATTAAATAATATATAGATTAATAAAAAATAATATAAATAAAAATTAGTAATAATATAAGATTATTAAATAAAAATAAATAATTTATTAATAAATTATAATATATAATATATTATATAAAAATATATATTTAATATAATATTATATAATAAAAATAAAAATTATTAATTAAATTAAAAAATATTTATATAAATATATAAAATAAATATTTAGATAATAATTATATATAATAATATATAATAATATTAATAATATTTTTTAATATATATTTAATTACCCAAACACATAAATAACAAGCTCAACCCACAACCCACACACAAACACCCTACACACACCACAACCCAAAACACCCCCAACACACCACAACAAACCCAACGCACAAAAACACAACAACACCACCAACCCCCTTACACCACAATACCACACCACATCCACCACACATACCCCAAACCACACATACACACACACCTAAAAACACACACCCCGCCACACCACAGCAGCATTCAACACACCTCACCAACACACATCACCCGCCTCTCACACAACCCTCACAATCCAAACACACACCACCCAAAACCATATCTCAAACAACCCACCACTCCAACACAACCCACCAATACAAACAAACACTCTCTCCTACCCGCATCCACAAACACCACCAAAACAACATAAAACTCCACAAACACCCACCACCCCGCACCGACCTACAACAACGCAGCAAGAATCCCAACACACCACCACCAACAACACTTGACCACCACGCCAACCACAAACGTACACCCACCAATCACACCCCCGACCAAATCACACGACTCACTACCCGACAACCCAAAGGACCACACCAAAAACCTACCGCCCACCCCACCACTCCCACCCTCACAAACCAACTACCACTACTAACACCAAACCCCACCACAACATACAACACACACCCACAAACAAACACAACAAACCACCCCACGACAGACACAAAAACAAACCTCCCCACCACCACATACACACACACCATCACAACACCAACCACAACAAACCCACACCAACCACACACTAACCTCCCCCTTACTTACATCACAAACAAGCCGCGCACCACACATAACACCCTAACGAACAAACCACACACACAACACATCCCCAACCTACACCCACAACTCAAAACTAACAACTACCGCCCCCACAAACCGTCCTCACACCACTTTACGGCCCCACCCCACCTATCACTCTCCACACCCACACCCAAACAGCCACCCAACCTCCACACAATCAAACCAACTCATCCAAACGTACCACACACCCTTCCTACATTACCCCGACACAAACACAACCACCCACGCCCCCGAACCCAGAAAAACACCGCACACACACACACCACACACCCAACCCACACACCTACCTAAACCCACGCCTCCACAAACACCAACACACCCAACAAGGAACGGCGACTCCGACCTACACAACAAAAAAACGCCAACACACCGCACCTCCCCCACCCAACCCTCCACCACACTGCCAAACCAAACCCCCGACACACACACACACCCCCACACACACCACATACACAAGAACACCCCCAAATACACCCACCACCCCCAAAAAACACTACCCACCCCACCCACCCACAACACTCACACACCACAACAACACGACGGCTACCCCCCTACCCCCCAAAACCCCACACCGCCCAACACAACCCGCAACACACAAACACACCACACCCCCCCCCCCCCCCCCACACACCAACACCAACACACCACAAATACACCCCAACCAGATCACTATAACCGCACCCACCTGACACACCAACCAAAGACCACCACACCCCCCCCCAAACAAAAACCCGACACCACCCCAACACCTCAATACCACCACACCCAGCATAACCCAACACGCCCCCAACACAACAACCACAATTACACATACACACCCAACAAACCCCCCACCACCCCAAACCACCACCCCACAGCCCCAAACACCAACAAAACAACCCACAACACCACACACCAACACTCCTCCAGAACACCCACACCATAAATACACAGACAGTACATAGACAAACCAGCACATCCACCCAAATGAACACCACCACCTAACTCAACAACTCCACACAAAAAAAACCGACTACACCACAACAAACTCCCCCCGACAACAACCACCTGACAACACCACCAACACCACACACGACACCCACCCACCCACACTCTAAACCGACTACCCCCCCTCCATAAAACACCTAACAACCCAACTACACACCACACTATACAAAACCAACAACAGCCCAACACGTTACACACGCACATACACTACACAAAAAAACCCACTCACAAAAACATAAACAAAACACACAACAATCCGACGCAACACCCCCTAACCACACAACTCAAACACACCACTAACCATCACAAATCCACACAGAACGACCCACACAACACCACACACCATATACGACACACATGCACCACACACACCACCCCAAACCCCAACACCCCTACCACCACACAACACACCATCCTAGACTAACCACCCCCCCTCCCTCCACCTATCACCACACAACAAGAGCTCACACAACACCACCGCACAGAACACCAACCCCACGACCACAACACCCCCACACACTCACCCCCGACACCCCCATCACCCACCACAGCACACACCGCACTCTACAAAAAAAAACCAACATCCCCTACACACACCCCACAACAACACACACCATCAACAACCCCCCCCACACACACTATAATACCCACAAACACACCCCCAGCCCCCACCCACACAACATCAACAACAACACCAACCCAACCCACCAATACACACCACCAACCCACCAACCCAAACCAACCATACCACACAAGAAAACACCATCAACCACAACACAACCCCACAACAGAAAACCCACCCAACCTCCACTACCTAAAAAAACGGGAACACTGACACGCCACACACCACCACCAATCCACGACCATAAACACATACAGAAACCCACGCCACCAACCCTCAACACGCAACCACGAACCTAACTCAACACACCGTACACACATAACAACCAACACACCCCCTCACCACCCAACACACACTCAACACCACAACACCCGCCAAACCCACAATCCACACAACACAACACCAACCCACTACACAGCCAAAAACCCCAACAACAAGACACTAAGCCCAACATCTCACACACACCACTCGACACCCAGACCAACCACCCCACAACCAACCAACACACACGCATCCACACACCAAATACTACTACGACCCACGAACTTACCACAACACATACCAACCCCACCCTACCCACTACACCTCAAACACAACAACTACCCCCTACAGCTACCACACCACAAAACAACCTGTGACACACACACACATAAAAAGAGACACCCACCCAACTTACTGCAACGCTCCAAACCCACATAATACACAACCAAAAACGACCCACCTCCACCACACTTCATCAACCCCCAACTCCCCCCACTGCCGTAAATGTGATGGATAAACCAGCAAACTCCCATAAAACCACTCAATCTAAAATACCCCAAACCTCTACCCCCCCAACAACCCCCACCAAACCCCCCCAAACTCCATATTAATTTATCCAACTACAAAAGGTCCATAAGAACCTCCTAACGACAATTTAAAAAGTCAAAACCTACTGTATAAGTGTCGAATTTAAACAGCCCTTTATTATCCAAGAGTATACTTTCTTTAAACACTTTAAAAAAAACCTAATTTATACATAATCATGTTTATACTTAAACAACATGTTAACATACTTATAGATCCATTATTCCATGATATATACAACAACATGACATAAGAAAAAGTGTATAATTTCATAACCATAGGTAAAAACTCTTTTTACATATTCAAAGGTCCTAAATGGTGATTTAGCTATAAAGAACATGTAAACACATAAAATCATGAAATGAAAAGTATAAAGGTATTTAGATAACCTTAGAGATGAAGGATGATGATGACTAATATGTGCTAAACCCTTGTTTAGACTTAAAACCAAAGCTTGCAAGATTATAACCCTAGATTAGGCTTAGAAACCCTAATCTTTCCTTTCTAGCTTCAATACTTGCAAATGATGAACCAATGCTTACAAACACCTTAGTGTGCCTTAGGATTGATGTGTAAAGGCTTGTATAATGATAGAAAATTAAACTATGGATTTGGTTTTATAGGGGTTTGATGTCGTGGGCTTTGGATGAGGACAAGGAAGAGTTTTTGTGATTTCTTTGATAAGGAAATGTGTTATGACTTCTTAGCTCACACATGCATGGGTATTTATACTACTTGGAGAAGATATTATGAAGATATTTGTGTCAAGTGGAAGTATGCAAGGTGGCAAAGCTTATGGAAAAAGCTAGGGCTTATCTTGATAAGATTTGGCTAGTCATGAGTTCAAGTGGATGCTAGATCTTTTATGAAGATATTTGTGAAGGTTTCTTAGTCCTATCTTGGCTTCCTAGTCATATGTACACGAAATTATGCTAGGGGAGGGCTTGGATATGCCTTTTGATCTTTTATATAATGTATACTTGCATTATAAGAAGTATAATGTAGTATAGATTTAATAAAATGTATAACTTGCACATGGTAGAGTTTGATTTAATTTCATTCATGAATAATATGTATAATGTGATAAATACTTGAAGTTTTAAATAAACTTTAAGTATTGGGTACAAATTTTGGGTATTGGATGAAGCGTAGATAAGTTAACGTGCTTCCGGGAAGGCCTAAACGTACTTTATCGCGAAACGTAAGCATTTTACGTAACCAATAAAAATAAAATGAACAAAGTTAATAATTATCCTCTAAATAATCATATAACACTTGCTTGATGTAAACATTTAATCGTTTAATGCCCGTTTACATTGAATGCTAATTTTTAGCTTACGCGATTTAACGTATCGATTACAATTAAAAGAGCAAACGGTAAACATAAAAAATAAATGTGGGATTACAATAATGTCATACAATGACCTAAAACACGAGGTGTTATAGCAGCCTTGATGCTAGCGTGATAACTATTGTTGTAAGAAAACTCAACTAGTGGCAAGTGTTTAACCCAACCATTCCCAAAGTCGATCACACAAGCACGTAGCATATCCTCGAGAGTTTAGATAGTTCTCTCACTTTGTCCATCAGTTTGTGGATGGTACACAGTACTCATATCCAAATTAGTATCCAAAGCCTTCTGAAGTGACCTTTAGAAATTTGAAGCGAATCTAGGGTCACGATCACAAATGATCGAGAAAGGTATCCCATGCCTTGTGACTACCTCATTTTAGGCTACATCTTTTTGCCAATTTCTCCCATTGGGTTTGTTTCCCTCATAGTACAAGATTGCGAACTTCGTAAGCTATTCCGTCACAAATATCAACCAAAAAAAATAAAAGAATGGTGTCTTAGCCCTGCCGATGACTTATGAAGCTTTGTGACAAAATCCATTGTGATGCTGTCCATTCCATTGGGGGTATCTCAGTTTGTACAACAAACCGATGCCTTTGATGTTCGGCCTGACCCTGGACAATGTCAAAATATTCTTACATTGTGGCGATGTCGGCTTTCATATTGGGCCACCAATATAGTTTCTTCATGTCTTGGTACATCTTGTCAGAACCCGGATGGATAGAGTATTTTGATTTGTGGGACTCGTGCATGATCACAGTCCTCAAGTCCCCATAACATGGCAACCAACTCATGTCGTTTAAGCATAGGGTTCCATCGGCGCGGGGCTCCAATTTCTCCTTCGGTATATCTTTCCTGATCATACCTCCTATATCTTCGTTCTTGAGATTTTCTGGTTTTTGTGCTTCAGTCTAAGCTTTTAAGATTTGTTTGGGAAGATCCAAACTAATAGTCATAACTAAAGCTCGGACTCTTAATGGTTTAATTCGCTCTTTCCTGCTCAAAGCTTCAACAACAACATTTTACATTCACATGGTGATAACGAATCTCACAATCGTAGTCACTGAGCAACTCTAACCAACAATGTTGCCTCATATTCAACTCCTTTTGGTCTAGTATGTGTTGTAGACTCTTATGATCTGTGAACACTGTACACTTGGTTCCATACATGTAGTGCCTCCAAATCTTCAGAGCAAACACCACTGTACCAAGTTCCAAATCATGAGTAGTATAATTCTTCTCATGAATCTTCAACTATCGTGATGCGTAAGCAATCACCTTCTCGTTTTGCATCAACACCGCACCCAATCCTTTATGTGACGCATCACAATAAACAATGAAGTTCTCAGCTCCTTAAGGAAGAGCTAAGATAGGTGCGCTACATAACTTATTCTTCAATGTCTGAAAAGTTGCTTCCTGCTTGTCACCCTATCATAAGGGCAAACTTTCTTCTGTAGTAAGTTTTGGGCATCGGTTAGCGATTTTTTTTTGAAAACCCTTCAATGAATCTTCGGTAGTATCCAGCAAGACCTAAAAATTGACGAATCTCCGTTGGTGTTTTAGGAGAAACCCAATCTTTAATAGATTCAATCTTGGAAGGATCCACGTGAATGCCTTGATAATCAATCACGTGTCGAGAAAATCTGTACTTAGGTATCCAAATAATTCACATTGGAAAAACTTGCATTATAACTCTCCTTTTTAAAGCAGTGCTAGAATTACTTAAGATGGTCTTCATGTTCCTCGTTGTCATTTGTATAAATAGTATATCATGATTAAAGACAATTACATACTTATCCAAGTTATGGGTTTTGCACACTACCGGTTCTTCGAGGTCATGATACCGCCTGGTGCGCATTTGTCAAACCAAATGGCATCACTTGGAAATCGTAATGACCATAACGAGTCCTAAATTCCAGTCTTTGAATTCCTCTTCTCCGTACTCTGGAGTTGTGCATAACCCGACTCGCAAGTCTTCTATTTTGAATAACACTAGATCCTTGTAGTTTGATCAAACAAATCATCAATCCTTGGGAGAGGATAACGATTCTTCACCGTCAGTTATTTAATTCCTGGTAGTGATGCACACATCGGAAATGATCCGTCCTTCATTTTGACAAAAAGACCGGAGATCACCAACGGTGAGGAACGGGGTCTTATAAAGCCTTGTAGGATAACTCATGCATTTGCTCTGGACCAATTCTTTCATTACGGGAAGGAGCAATCGATAGGGTGCTCGCGTAAGGTTGTTAACACCATGGGGGGGGGATACCTAATCGATCATGAAATTCACTTGTCGAGTCGTGGAAAGGACCACAACAAAATCACTTCAGGGATACCTCTTCTTTTTTAGGACAATCTTGAACGATTGGGTAGTCCTTTAGCGTTTCTCCACCGACTTGCCTTCAATCTCTTTTGCTTGCGTAAACGTGCAAAAAGACATTATGTCCTTTCAACAAATATTTATGAGTTTTGGTGCACGAAATGATGTTTCAAACGTGTCCGCGTCTCACGGCTGATTTCAGTAACATGGATGGATTAGGTTTCCATTTCCCCAGGAATACGAACGATTTCTCGGCACATTCAATGACAACATGGTATTTTGCCAACCAATCCATACCAACTATGACGTCAAAACTTCCAAGTTCTATGGGCATTAAGTTAATGTTGAAGGGATGATCTAAGAAGTTTAACATACAACCCCGAATGATAGTGTTTATCCTAATTATTTTCCCGTCGGCTAGTTCAACATAGTGGTGCAAATGGGAACCGGTTTTTTTAAAAACCAATACAAAAAACCGGAACCGGTTTTTAAAAAAACCGGTTTTTTTTAACCGAACCGGTTAGACCGGTTTTCGGGTTTAATAAGCTACCGGTTTTTTACCGGTTTTAAAACCGGGTTTACCCGGTTTTTTAAAATAACCGGTTTTAACCGGTTTTTTTATTTTTTTATTTTTTTTTTATTTTTTTTATAACCGTTATATGCATTTTTTTTTTAAAAACCCGGTTTTAACCGGTTAAAAAAAACACGGGTCAACTATCCAGTGTAAATTAGCGTTACAAATTTTTAAAAAAAAAACCGGGTTTTAACCGGTATTTTTTTCAGGTTTTTAAAAAAAAACTACCCAACGGCTAGTTAGTAAGCCGTTATATAATAGTCGATTTTTTGGTTTTTTTTTTTTTTTTTTTGTGTTTTTGTGATGTTGATTTTAGGGCAATGGATTGTTAGTATAAAATTGACATGTAATGGGTTGGGTTAACAAACACATCTATACCACTCACTAATCTTCTTTTTTCTCTCTATCGTGATATAGATACTCTAATTTCTCAAATCCCTCTATAATGGAAAAACTCACAATCACAACATGCTCTACTAATTCCCTCCATTTTACTTGCCATGTACGAACGTTTACACAAATGAAGATGTGGTGCAAATTAGTCAACTACGAGAAAAAGGCGATGGAGTGGTTAATTTTCGATATGTGTATTATGATCGATGGTATTTTATATTTTTTTTTTCGTTTTTTTAGGGTGGAAAAGGCGGCGTTGCAAGAAATGTATTATGAAAGTTTATAACCCGAGTCTAACACTACACGCCAGACTCATAAGAACGGTTGTTATTGCGGTTAGCAAAATGATTAAGACTACAAGGTATTTGGTGCGGATGGTCAAGTTTTTATATTTGAATAATGATGCGGGTTTCGATTTGATTTACGAAGGTTTTTCATTCAACAAGCGCTTCCAATTCAAACTTCGAACACGTAGTACGGAGATCATCAAAAGGAGGCTAAAACCACGGTATTAACATGTAAGTAGTACTACTCTTTGAAGTGATGCTTTTTATATCTGGGTAAACGGCTAAAAAAGTTTTATTGATGGTTTTCGTGATTATAAATATGGTGCTTCTATAACTACGGATATTGGACGCACCACATAGTACGGCAAATTCTTATTTAGTATTTCAGGTCTCATAATTGTTTATCCGAATCTTGATAATTAATGAAACGGAAATTGATTTAAAACTATTTGGTTATCCTCAAATCGGGATCTAATTAAGAAAAATTTTACATGACACTTTATTGAAGATAATTTAGATAATAAAGTATTTTAAGATTTCATAGATAATGGCATTCTCAATACTACTAGAGCTATGGAATTGTTAAAATTACGTATAAACCCATTTTAGATGGTCTTGTTTTTATTCGTTGTGTAGCTCATGTTATAAATTTATGTGCCAAGGCTGACATTTAAATATATGTGATAGTTTAGGATGAAAATTAGGGTTTATTAGTAAACTATATATAGTTCGGAGTAACGAACGACAATATGAACTATGAGTTTTCGTAAACCAATGTGGTGAAGAAACCCTAGGACTTGCTATGATAATTATATAGGTGGAATTTCTACTTGCATGATGTTTGAAATATATATTACGGACAACGTGAGACTTAAACGTTTTATGAAACACTTGTTAATCGAAATAAGTCGTTTCGATAAGGACCAAGATTGGTTCTACTCAAAATGATTTAAACTATTTTTTACAAAGTGTTTAAAGTGACAACAACTAGATTATGGGTGTTTATTTACCCAACTAGCTCATTAGTTTTAATCTACTTTTTGCTATGACGGAAAAAGTAGACGAATTAAAAAACCTCAACTAGCAAAGTTTAGACGAATGGTTAAAGTTATAAAAAAGAAATTTTGTAAATTTTGCTAATTTACCGTTGGTTTTTAGTTGTTCCGCCGTACTTAATCCATGTTTAATGTTTGGGAGGCGTTTAGAACTTTTTATAACAAGAATATTGAACAATTTAGGAATTATCCTTTGGGTTTTAGAAGCTAACGACCCCGACACAACTATAATTAAACTCCCAATTTTTAAATTTTAACGGAAACTTTAAAAACATTATTTGGAATTTATGGGGAAACAAATATTGTCAACAACAAACCAATGGTTGACCAAAAGACGGGCGGATCGTCCTCGAATGGGCAAATGATATTTATCTAACCTTCTATAATAGTTATTTGAAGACGCTACAAAAGCCGTCAAGACATCGGCCCCAACATGCCGAGTTGGGACACTATATGGCTACAAACTTGTTAATACTTTAAGCGGCCCGTAAGAAGTTTACAAACTTTGACATTTTGGCTTGGTGGAAAGAAAGGGAAATCCAATTCCAATTTTTTCAGTCTATGGCTCGTGACTTCATTAACGGTCCAAGCATAGACGGTGCTTCCGAATCGGCCTTTCTATTAGCGGTAGAATTATATCGGAACGAAGGTCTAGACTACCCCTGAATCCTGGAAGTATGTGTATGTTTGAAAAGATATTTGGAAGGAGTAGATAGGGTTTACAACATTGAAATCATCGTTCGGAAGGTACCGATATTAGAAGACGTTGGATAACTATAGCAAGAGAAACGAAGTTGATTTTGGGATATCACCTCCGAAAAATACCGAATTAGGATGTAGGTGAGTTTTGAAGACTCTTGATATTGCCTACGTAGATCGTATAGAAGATTTTTTTTGGTAAGATTTAATGGATTGAGTATAAGGGTGAATGTGCAATGCCGAAGCTTGACATACTTGAGTACTTTATTATATGTACGGATGATGATGATGGCCCATGCCGAAGCTCGAAATGTATTAGTATTTATATATTTTTAGTTGTATAATGTATTGTTTAAATAAAAAGATAAGGTTGTATTTTTTTAGTCTGTGTTCGGTGCAAATAAAAAGTTATGATTGTATTTGTTTTAGTATGTTCCGGTTTGTATTGTTTAATTAAATGTTCTGATTAAATAACAAGTTTTATTATATAAATGTTTCGATGTTTTAATTCCGAAAAAAAACCGAACCGGTTATTAAAAACGATTCCTCGAACATTTATAACCCGAAAAAAAAAACCGAAACGGTAAAAAACACGATCCGAAATTTTATAACGAAAAACCCGATTCCGAACTTTATAACCCGAAAAAAGTTTCGAGAAAACCGAAAAAACCGAAACCGGTTATTAGAAAAACCGGTTTTTTTAAAACCGGTTTTCTAAAAACCGGAAACCGGTTTTAACCGATTTTTTTGCACCACTAGTTCAACATCATAATAATGGTCCAATGTAGTTGGTGTGATATCAATTAGGGAACTAAATGTAGTAGATACAATCTATCGGCCCAGTATCTAATATGACTTGAAGCCATAGCGGTTGTTTAGAAGGATAAAGTACCGGTTACAACGTTGGAGTCCATGTTTTGTCCGCATTGCCAACAGGTAAACTTTGCTGGGGCAATGCCATTCCTACCTTGGTTGACCACGGTTTTTTAGTCTTCAAACTCGGGCAGTTCTCTTCTTGAAATGCCCCTGAAACATCACACTCATCAGCACGTGCGCATTCTGAGTTGTTCCGGAGTTCCCCCGATTGTTATTATTACCATTGGGACCAGAACTCCTACAGTCACGAGCCAGATGGCCGATCTTCTTGCATTTATTACACCTGGGAGCACATGGCCCTTTGTGGTGATAGTTGCATTTTGTACACAAGGGCAATGATCCCGTGTACTCCCTCTTTTCACCAGGCCCAGCAGTGTAAGCCCTCCTAGTGTTCTGCCTCTTGTTTTGTTGTTGGTGCCCCTGATTGTTCCCAGCATTATACTCTAACTTCCTCTTCTGCTCAGCTTGCCTTTCAGTAATTGTGATGAGTTTTTGGTCCATCTGATCATTGGCAAACTCAATTGCCTCCTCCATTGTCTGGGGCCGATATGACATCACATTTCCCCGGATCATATCAGGGAGTCCACCAACATATTTCTCAACTTCATCCGATTCCTCGGGAAACATACGTCCACACATCAGTGCAAGCTCTTGGAAACGCAGAGTATAACTCGTGATGTCAGTACCCTTCACCTTTAGGTTCCAAAGCTCAATCTCCAACTTCTTGATTTCACCCCTTGGGCAGTATTTGACTGTCATCATCTTCTTCAGTGTCTTCCAGTCCATGGCATAAGCAACATCTTGAGTAACAGCCTTCATGTGGGAGTTCCACCATGTAAGGGCATTTCCAACGAAAGTGCAAGTAGCGAACTTAACTTGGTTCTCCACAGCACAGTTGCTTATGTGGAATACTGATTCCATCTTTTCAAACCATTAGGCCAACACAACTACCCCTTCAGTACCCTTAAAATTTAGTGGATGACAGTTCAGGAAATCTTTGTACGTACACTCACGCGGAGTGCGTGTAGTTCCTCTGTTTCCAATGCCAGAATTGTGGCTTCCGTCGCCATGACCATTAGTGTTGTTTCGAAGAGTTTCATGATTAGCAAGTGCCGCGGAGACTCTTGCTTCGATTAGCTGTTCAACAGCAGCAGCTGTCATAGGGGCAGCAGCCGCAGCAGCAGCAGCAGCCCTTGCAGCAGCAGCAGCAGCCCTTGCAGTAGCAGAGGATCTCCTTGGTGGCATATTGTTCTAAATCACAACAATATAAAACACGTGAGTTTTCATAAACCTCACAACATGACATGGGTACAACATATATATAACAAGATCACATCACACAGTGATTATATAACATGACTGGGATCACAACACATAACAGAATTGAGATCGACATAACATAATACAACACGTTATATATATAACAAGATCACATCACACAGTGATTATATAACATGACTGGGATCACAACACATAACAGAATTGAGATCGACATGACATAATACAACACATCATATATAACTGGAAAACATACATGATTGTCTGATACAAGAAATAGAAATACAAGTCCTACTGCCGTGCTAGCTGGGAATAAAACCCATAATACTTAGCCGGCTACAAATGATAGCTATGAACATGAAAGTAAACCTAGGCACTACTACTAGTGCCCTCGGGAGCATCCGCACGAGCCTGATCTCTAGCCTGAAGTGCTCGGATCTCGCCTAGAGCCGTCGCCAAATGTCCCTGCAGTGATGAAACCTGTGCGGTCAGAGCCGCTATCAATGAATCCTGCGCATCGATACGGTGATCCTGCATCCAAGCGTGGGTCCTGTATCCCTGAAGCTCATAATGGACAGCCGAACTAAGTCCCATAGTGTGTGCCCAAGCCTCTCGGGAGACTAGAGCCTCCTGATTTAACAGTCGTGCAGTCTTATAGTGGTACTGCCTATCATCAATCAACATCTCAACACTCTAAAATATTCGAGTCTGCCTATCCAAGGCATCCTCGATCACAGCATAAATGTCATGAGTATCCTGCTCCTGCACCGCAACGACGATCACCTTGGTGTTGACCCCTTCAAGGGTCATCGGTGCTATCTCCTCGGCAGCCTCTCTTAGGTCTACCCAAGTATCTTTAATCCCATAGCCGACCTCCTCGGCCCTCTGACGTCTGGTTTTGGCATCCAGAGTGCCGATAAACCCATAGTCTATCCCATGACCTCCAGTAGGTCTAGGAGCAGCAGTTGAACTCTCCCCCGCCTCATACCTTGTGTTGAGAGCATCAGACATAACCTCTTACGGGTTGGTGTAACTCTGGCTCGGGAGTGTCCTCCCCTGTAACGGTCGACTGCTTGGTGGTATTGACCGTGAGGCTGGTAGTGTGGAGTGGTTGACGATTGGTAATGGAAATTGATGTGGTGTATTGTAGTTGGTAAATGTAGTGATTGATGGTGGATGGTGGTAATGGTGGTTGATGGGATGTAGTGGATGATGAGTGGATGGTGATGAGGCTCTCAATCTACCCATGGCAGCTCTGAAGCCTAGGGGTGCACGCACATGGTTAGGGCTACCATATGGGTGAGGTACTATAGGAAGTGGTGATGATGGAAGTGCAGGTGCAGCTAAACACCTAGCAAGGCGTTCCTCTGCAGAGGGTGGTGATAGTGATATGAGTGGTGATGGTGGTGGTGGTGGTAAAGCAAGAAGTCTCTCGACCTCCTCCTCTGATGGAAAAGGCATAGGTGCCTCGGGGTAGGAATAGATATCTAGCAGTGGTACGGACATGTGCCTGGTTTGTAGCGCAGACTCATCGGTCTCAAACGGCTTTGTCTCCTCAGAAGAGGGGACATGGTCAACAACGGGCGCAGCAACAGAGTCGACCGGAGCCAGATGCTCCTCCTTCTCCTCCTCCTCAGCCTCCTCCTCCTCAGAAGCCTTTTCCTCCTCCTCGTCGTCATCAGAGGAGTCATCATCATCGCCAGTCAACCTCATTCAGCTGATAGGTCTACTGAACCACCTCAGTGTCTCCTCGGAGATCTGATGTCAGCAATCGTAGCCCGGTGATAGGCTATAGGTGAATCAACAACAACATACGACTGATCCTCCATGGGAACCTCCTCATCAGATGGGGCCAAGTACTCGGGGTACTCTGGTCCCGACACGTAATCTGGCCAGAGCGGTGCATGCTCTGGCTCCTCAGGGCCAGGTACGTAGTCTGGTGATGCCGGTGCAGCCTTCGGTGAGTTCGGGAGGGCTCCTGGATATAGATCTGAAAGAAGTCTACAGCCCAAGCTAGCGGGTCTCCATGCGATGATATAGATGTATATGTAACCTCGGATGATGCCGAATCCGATGACATGAATGTATCTGTAACACTCAAAGTGAGTTTACATTAGTACATATATAAAACTAATAATAATATACTTAATATATTATAAACACTTATGAGAACCATGCAGCATATAGTATACCCAACTAATGCAACAAGTGACGTAAGATGAATGTCATATAAAAAAACCCCTTTTATTATGATGCAATGTTTGAAAACGGTTTTTGTCTAAGTAATAAACATTTTGACCTGGGTTCTCTATTACCTTGGCTCTAGGATTTCCACAGAGAGCTATCATAAGCGATCGTGGGACCCATTTCTATAACGACAAATTTGATAAAGTTATGTCTAAATATGGTGTCACACATCATCTTTCTACTGCTTACCACCCTCAAACTAGTGGTCAAGTTGAAGTCACGAATCGTGGACTTAAAAGAATCTTAGAAAGGACGATAGGAGAAAACCGTGCTTCATGGTCAGACAAGTTAGACGATGCATTGTGGGCATTCCCCAAAATGTAATGCAACCAAATCTTTAATGCATATGACTTCTAAAATAACGACCGCCAATGTATCCCTTATCTTGTACCTCATTGATCTCCTGAGAAAACATACTTTAAAACGTCAAGAATAATGTTGGTGAATTCATAGGTTTGTAAAATGTATAATGTAGGACCACAAGATTTCCTAAGTGTATGATAATGCAACATATGCAAACATCACAAAAATGTAATTATGTTTCCCTAAGCTCATGATACTGAAGCTCGACATAAATGAATTGCAATATATATTGCCAACATTGCCCGTGATGATGTTCTAACCTGCAACATCCCAAATCCGACATGGTATACGTTCGTTTGTCCAGTGATAGCTAATCACCCGAACGGGGATGTCAATCCCAAATAGTTCTATTCATAACATTCGCGCTCACATAGTAATTGACAGTTCATGATTATGGGCTCAGAGAGTTATCGCTACTTAGGCAAACACGTAATCATAATGTAAAAATGTCCACTTATGTCCAATTGTAAAATCATTCATGTTTCTCACCCCAAAACTCGTAAATCATTATAAATGTAAAACGTAGGGCTATGAACTCACCTCGAGTAAATGAATTAACAAAATATATCAGATGTGTGAAAAACGTCACGTAAGTATCTGAGTGCAACCTAATTAATTATAGGTCATATGAGTACTAAGTACTTTGAATAACTAAGACCATATATAATTCTATATAGCTACATCACCATATAATTGTATTAGTGAAATAATATTTATAAAGTAAAAATGTTTATAAATATCACTTTAGTAAAAATGGCGTAACTTTCTCGTTTCAAGCCCGTTTCGTACGTTCTTTACGTCCACGCTTTAGTACTAAGAAGATTTATCAAAATATTACATTTTAGTATTTTAAGTCCTCTGAAGAACAGTACTTTTTACTGTTCATGCAATTTTTATAAATTTATTTTTATAAATTTAATTATCGTAATCTCGTAAAAGTCGTATCTTATTTGTTTTAACTCCGATTTTAGTGATTCTTTCGAGCACGTCTTCGTAATTAAAAGTTCTATCTAACTAACATATTTTACAAAAAGTTTCTGATGTGAACAGTAATTTGTTTTTAAAAAATTATTTTTATAAAAGTATTTATTATCGTAAACATGAAAAATCCATAACTCATTCGTTATTGATCAAATAATTATGATTCTTAATGTTTTGGAATCCTAAAAATATGTACTTTCTGTGAAAAATACTTATATATTTTTATCAGATGTGGAAAATAATAAGTTTTTATAAAAGTTTTTATTATTGTAAACTTGCAAATGGCGTATCTTCTTCGTTATGGCTCGGATTTTTGAGTTCTCTATATGCCTACGATCGTCATGACATGTAGTATTATATAAAATTATAAAATAATTTCGTTGTTTTTTGATTTAAAACAGAAAGTTTGGAGATTTTATATAACAAGTGTTTACTCTTACTTTTATAAACTTTCAAGCATAAATGTAATACTACAAGTCCTCTACCACACTTCATCTCACAAGTCTTATATACTTTAGGTCTTTTAGTCCATCATTTGTTAAAGAATATCAAGTGCTCACATTTATTCATTTGTAACTTTGATAGGTAAACTTTTAAACCATTAATTTATATATACTTTCTATAAATTAACCATCACTTGTATAATGTTTATACTTCCATTCCAACATGATCTTAACATTAATATAACATATGACCAAGTATATCAAACCATGATCA
>BQNB010036067.1:0-50407 GCA_026074375.1 Tanacetum coccineum | reverse complement strand
TTCAAACCAATAATGAAAAAATCAAAAAGGAATAGGCCCATAGTCATACTTTGATTCACGCAATAAAATTGGGCGATGATCACATAAATATCGATCCAAAGTGATGAATTATCACATCTTGGATCTGATAAATATCACATCTTTGATTCACGTCATTTTAATATCAATGCTGAGGAATATAAGTTAAAGGGTCATAATAAACCTGCTAACTAATAAGATGAATTATCACATCTTGGATCTGATAAATATCTTTGAACTATGAATGATAAGATGCAGTCTTACCAAACAGTTAAACTGAAAGGTTATAATGAGTTTCTTTTGAAGAAAGACTCATAAGGACAAAAGATTGTATACATATTAATGCCTGACTGATGACAAGAGTTTTTAATCTTACTCAAGCAATTGACTATGATTAAATCTTTCTTTTCTACACGCATTAATTATATAAAGATAACTAATTGTCATACAGGGTTTCTTGAATCTGACATATGACGAATTAAGGATCATAACTCTTTCCTTAATGATTACCTTGCGAGGACGATGTGTAATCAAAAGGGTTATGAGTCTATATTTGTAATATGACAATTAAGTTTTATAACTCCTTTCTTTATGATTACTTTTGCGAGGACGGTGTGTAATCAAAAGGTTATGAGTTTAAAATAATCTTTATAAAGTATACAAGATAATAGAATCCAAGTGTGGATTGGATCATGCATCTAGGAGCTGAAATCTTAAGTTTAATTACAATATGATTTTTGATTAAATTAAGATAACTCCTGAGTACACCTGACATCAAGTGGGAGCACTACGTTTTTTCTTAAAATTCATGTGTTGTGTAACATAATGAAAGCATCATTCCATCTAAGCTAGATGTTAATCCTTGAGATTGGAATGGAACTTCACTTGGGATTTTAGGAAATTAAACAAACGATCTAGGAATAAATGTTTAATTAAATAAGCATATGCGGTGATAAAGTCCAACACAAATGCAATATGTCATTAAAGCAAGTCTCAAATGGTATATTTCACTTGAGATAATTTATTACATGGATGGAAACCTTATGTTTTTAACTAAGGATTCATCATGTATATGTTATATTGTGTTTGAGTTGTTACTTTTGCATGAGAGCAAGATAAGCTAACAACAACAATATCTAATTGAGAGTATTTAGACAACAATATCTAATTGAGAGAATTTAGATGACTGTTAATACAAATATTTACGAATTATATAAGGCATAATGTTGTTTGTGTACAACTGATGCTAGAGAATAATCAATTCTAGTTTAAGCAGGATTTCATCATTTATGATAAATCTGCTAACTAGATATGCCCAGCTAAGAGCATTGTTACACTACACATTAAAGAATAAGAATACTTTACATTTTAAGAAACTATAAAGATGACTCTTTGAGATGCTTGCAATAGTATGCAAATATACATACGACACTCATTATATGATTTAAATCTTTCACAAATTTGTGAATTTAAAATAAGTATTCAAAAATTTTACTTAGATAACTATTTAGTTGTCTTGTAAAGAAAGAGTTGAGAATGTTAGAAACATTAGACTTCAACTTGCTAATTAGTTTCATGCATATTTGTTTTAGTATTTGGATAATTAGGATTGTAAGACAATTTTTACTTTCTGATGAATAAAGATACGTGGTATTTGTTATTCATACATATAATAATTGTTATCATATATTTGCATGTTTAATCCTTGAATAATTTTATTATTTTAAATATGTCCACTGTCGGTTAACATTGTGGGAATAATTGTTACATAAGGTAAATGTGAGTGTTGGTTATATTCTTTGAATATATGGATTGTTCCCGCCAAACTCATGTGTATTCACAAGGGATGCATATTGGATACCTCAACTTTCGTACATTTACTTTTGGATCCTTAGTCATGAGTAAGATATCAAAAATGGTTAAATAAGTCATCCTTAGACTTAAGATACAAACAAGTTCTGCGTGTGTGGATATCACTTTTTGATTATAAGTCAAACGCTATCCTGAATAAAGTAGTTATAAAGACTATTCTTGGAAATGATGTGAAGCAGCATCCAGAACACTTGTAGTCAACAAAGAATTTATTCCTCCATTTGATATGTGTAGAAAGATACCATGGGCCCTCTCCTGAATTAATCAGATAATTGTATGGTCGTACCCAAAGGGTAATCCAAGATGATTCTTGATTACATTTGGTATATCTGAATTATTTTTATAACGAGAAACTAAATTATTAAACTATATGGAATGAGTTAGGATACATATCCATGGTTTAACGGTATCTGAACAAAGGGATGATAATGGCAAGTAATACATAACCATTATAAGCTGGGATTGTTCCTGAAACTTTATCTCAAGTATTTCTAATTTAAAGGTAATTGTACGTGTTGCTAGACGTTGCCAATTATTAGTATTGATGCAATCTGCTACTCCAACTTCCAAGTGGGAGCTGTTGGAATATGGTAGTTGGATCCGCGTTAAATACATTAGAAATACGTGAGCCTATTGGGGGCACACACGTTAGAATACGGAGAGTATGTTTTACTTCACGATATAATTTAAATAGTCGTTAATTTGCGTTACTTGTTTAACTAGTTTAACGAATAGTTTAAATACAAAAACCAATGGACTAAACCGGACAAAATCCGAACCCCGGGGAGCCCATTGTTGGCTGAATCCCTTAAGGGTTCTAGAAAGGGATGTTTGTTCGGTTGTAGGGTTAAAGGAGGGGGAAAAGGAAACAATAGTTTCCTTGTTGTGCAAGAATTATGGTTTGGGCTTGCGCCTATATAAACACAACCCAAACACCTCATTCTCAATTCATTCTACAATTTACAAATCCCAAAAAATCACCTTGAGATTTTCGGTGCTCCCCACTTTTCCCAAAACCTTAACCGAAAACCCTAAAACCCCTTTTAGAATTTTCGGTTCTCTTCTCAAAACCAAATTCGATCCAAAACCTTTAAGGTTTTTAGTTTTCTTGTTTCTACTTGTTTTGACGATTCAAGATTAACACAAGGTGTTTGTTTGGTGTTACCTTGCTCGGCAAACACATAAACCCAAACTTAGGGTTTCGGATTGTTTTATGTTTCGGTTCACCGAATTAGAGTAAACCCTAATTAGGGTTTGACGATTTTTGGTACAAGGTTATTCGGTTTACTTGGTTTTCGCTTCAAGCTCAAGTGGTGTGTTTGGTTCGATTATACAACACGTGGTGTGTGGTTCGTGAAGTCGAGGCTAGACAACTTGGCATACTTGGTTGACGTTTTTGTATGAGCAACTGTAGAGGCGATAATTTAATCGCTAATTCATTTCAGGATCTAAAGCTTAAAGGTTAGTTTACTTCCCTTTTTATTATGTGTTAATCTTTGTGCTAAAACTATATCTATTCCGCTGCGTACTCGTAGCTAACTTAGATACCTAGTTTGTTAAATCCCAACAACCGAGTCTATAAATACCAAGCTATAACTTATCTTAACCCGGTTAAATTTTTTTTTTCGGAGAGGTCTTTCGGGTCTATCTCCATTCTAGATATAAACCTCGTACAGTTTAGTTTAACATGTTCTATGCAACATGAATGACATGGGTTTCCAAGATATACAACCAGTTGACTTGGTTGATCAGCAGTGGCGGTCCTACATAGGGGGCAGTGTGGGCAGCTGCCCCACAAACTTTTCACCGAGTAGTGTAATTTTGTGAAGATGACACTAATATATGTATCTAACTGGTAATAAAGATAAAAGAGTTTGTAGTTGTACAAGAAAATGACTGTTTTCCTAGCGGTTATGCGGCCTTTTACCTTTCTAATAGACGGTTGTTTAATTCTTACGTGATGCACTTTTTCTCTTATTAAGTTTTTTTGTTTTTGCTCATTCTTTTGTTCTTTTTAAATAACTATGTACAAACATGCTATTAAAACAAACTTATACATTATACTATAATGGTGATTTTTTAGTTTATTTTACTACATAATAACTACATATATAAAAGTGTTTTAGTGAACTTGTACTAAAGAGACGTGAACAAACACCACCCCCATGGAAAAGGTCTTTTAAAGTCTTTGGGAGTGACATTTGTTTTTTTGGCTTTATTTATGTTAATTGCTTATGAATTCAAAAAATCGTATATGGTATTTGCATGGAAATAGATATCACATTAAGATCAAATTTTGTGCAAGCTAAAATACTCTTGTTTCAAATTTACGGTTTAACCTGAACAAAAATATTTTAAATCGAGGACCCGACCTTATGTACATGAATTTTTATTTTTGCCCCCGCTTACCAAATTTTCTGGTACCGCCCCTGTTGATCAGTTGGCTCTTGAAGGATTGTGAGTCCACAAGCTTCACTATTCTCATGTAATACATCTGCGCAGTTAGACACATTATGTTAAGACAAATATGAAACATGGTAATGACGCGGGTTTCCAAGAAATGCACCTAGCTGACGTTGTCGATAGCTTTGTTCTTGAAGGAGCGCGAGATGACAATGGTCGATTTCTTTGCATAACACATCTGCGCAATTCCATAAACATCATGTTAAGAAATGTTTATAGAAATATGAAACATAATTGTAGCAAAATAAAGTTGGTATAACTTTGGTTATGAGGCTCATAAGGCAAATGATAGCTATACAAAGGGATTTCACCATGGTTGTCATTGAGTTTGAATATGATTTTTGGTACTTTGTTTTGAAGGTTATAAATGTATATATAATGATTATAATCAATCAATTAATATCTAAGTATGGGAATATAGCTTTTTTCTTCAATTTACATTTATGACAAAAATTATATTGTGATATTTTGAATCTTTGATATAGTATTGTATTCAAATTCAGATTGATGTATGCAAAGAATCTCAACTGTTATTACTTAATTCAAATGCTATATTCAAATTTGCAACCGTTTATCTATACTATATATAAAGAGTGTACACCCTTTTCATGAATGTTGAAATTTAAGAAAATTTAAATATGGTAACAAAACTTAAATAGTGTTTAATCCCCGAATTCTCAAATTTTTATTATTCTTCGTTTTGAACCCATAATTTTTTTTTCTTGCAATAACTACAAATTGAACCCATAAGTGGTGCATTAAGGGTCACACCAAAACTAAAGTTCGCATGTATAATTATTTGTCGCTATACACCGTCGCTTTGCACGGTTATTCGTCTAGTATATCTAAAAAAACTTGTTTTTTATTTAGTGGTGGTATTTTTCAATTATTTTGTGTTAAATTACTCAAGAATTTCATGAGATACAAAAGAGATGCTTTCATAAACTTAGAACACGAGAAACAACAAACAACAACGATATCCAATCGTTCCACAGCAGGGTAAGGGGACTTTAAACACGAGAAACTTGAAACTAAATAGTTTTGATGCCTGATCGATAAATACATACTATCACACGCCAATATTCACAATGACTGATTCATTAGGACTTGGAAAAGCTAGTTGAATCTGGTTCAAAGGAGCACCATTAGGTATTTCACTCTTTGGTAATACATGCCACTTACCAATGTATGCCATTGAGTCCACATCTAAGTTGGGAAGTTTGCGTGTATTAAGGATTTCGAGGATCTTTCTGGATCTACCGAGAAGCTGTGCTGCAGAGCGGACGCTGTCTTCCCTTTTCTCTATCGCGTCATGATGACACATCGTCTTTATGACGCATGGTAAGTTGGTAAAACAAGCGCATAATATATCTGCAATCATATTTGATATCCACTCCAAAAGTTGTCCATCAATTGGCCAAGTTTCTAGCTCACTGCAGTGGATCAATATAGTCTCGCTGACTCTATACATGGAGCTCGCAACTAAAAACTTATAGTGGGAGTCATCCATTCTTCGCTTTTTGCAGCTCTTGAACTGTATAACTATTTTTACTGCTTCGTCTCTTAACCACTCGAGGATCTCCTTTGACATCTTCCCGTGACGAGCCTTCTTTTGAAGATCAATATGTAGCCACTTACGGTACACTTCAACTTGTGTCCACACACGTCTGGCTGCTCTTCTTGTCTTTACCAAGTCACTATCTGCATTAAGACATTCTTCAATATTTCTTACGATCTGGAGTCCTTCCCTCATACTAGCAATTAACCTTCGCATGGTCGTCAATGTGGTTTGGAAGTGAAGAAATGGCTGTTAATGTCACTACTACTAGACTCCATGAAAATTTGGTTTCTTCCGAATGTAGAGGTGGGACTTGATCGTTTTCAAACTCTAAAACTCCTTTAAATCCTGTAGATTTCTTAAGAAGCTTTATAAGATTACCTGGCTCATTCTTTTCAGACATTGAAAGAAGTTGATTAATTGATTTAAGTGCATTTTTGTTTATTCTTCTCTCAAGCGTTGCCATCGTCTTCAATTTGTTGAAACGTACCTAGGCAATTCATTCCTCTCGATTTACATTGCGTTGGATTACATTTACTTCCTTTTTAAACCTTATCAACAACTTGCAGAAATACCAACAGTAGGAGACTAAGATCAGAAAAGATCTGGGAACGAGGCATATCAATTTACATATAACCACAACCATTATCTGAAGTGCTATACAAATGTTCAAAATCAAATTTTTGGAAATATTGAAAACTATTTTGCAATGCCGGCCAGGGATATGTGAACGGACATGACTACCTTTCCAAAATTGAAACATTTGGGTCCAATGTTCCTCGACTTTGAAAATGTTGAGATGATTCACACTCCATTTTTTCGAGAGTTCGAAACAGTTGATAGCAGCAAAACATCTAAAAGCTGGTGCTATACTACCTATAATAGCCCCACTTAACTGGATGCCAACAATTATCTTTAGTGACCAATTATAATCTGACTTTTGTGTGGGATAATCCATATAAAATATTAGTTGCGTTAGTGAAAGGAGAAAAAGAAGTGAGCATATAAACCCAAAAGCAGAAGCAACCTCTGAACAAGCAATCACAAATTGCGGGTTACCAGTTTCTGCCATCATCCAATACTTTTTGACATTCTGCTCGAGTTCTTCGTAAGAAAACTTTATATCTTGAGGATATGAAGCCAATCCATGCAACTCTTTGTACCTGTGTTCTAAAATTCTTCTCAAAGCCGGAACTGTGAAAGCTATTGAGAACACCCATAGAATAGAAAATACAATAAGGAAAAAGACTATTGCAGAAAGCATCCCTGCAAAAATTTATTTTTTTTTTTTTTTTTCTTATTTTTGGATCGCTACATTGACGGTAATATGGTGATCAAGAGGATACTCCATGCTACCATGTTTACTAGAAGTTCCTTGTCATCCATAAGCCCTAAAGAAGGGAGAAAATTGGCTAACATCGCGAACAAGAAAATGATGCCAGCTATCTTTCCTTCTGTTCCTTCATAATAGGAATACCTGTAGGTTAGATCCCACTGGTTGAATTTAAATTTATAAATTTTTTAAAAACTCATTGCTATTGCAATAAGTGTGGATAGAACAGTATGAGAACGAAAATTTATTCGGGAAAACCAGAGTTTCCCATTTTCTGAAAGCCTTGGAAGGCATCGGCTGCCATTGCAAGAGTGCAAGCCAAAGATGCTCCAGCAACATACAATCCCACCCACGGCATGGCATCCTCAGTAGTTATCATTGGCTTTAATCCTTTTCAAGATTGTACTGAATTAATTTAGTATACAACACTTAACATAGGTTTGAGATATATATATATAATAAACCAGAAAAGTTTCATTTTCTTCTCGGCCTCACATTTCTCTTTCAAGGGCCAGTGCTGCTAGATAATAAGCACATTGACTTGACCCCAAAGAAACTCCATGCAATGAAATTCTTGGAATTTCTTCTAACAGCAACAACTAAGAAGGTTCAATTAGATAACACCATCTCCACAGAGCACTCTAAGCCATACAAAGCTTTTTTTTTCTAATATCTTTTTATTTTATTTTACGGACAAATTTTTAAATAAGCGTCCAACTTTAAATCATTTTTTTTCGTAACATGACTATTAATTTTTCTATTTAATCATCAAATATGCTAATATTTCCTATCGTAGAGATTATTAAGGGTAAGGTTCGACGTTTCGCGAGCTTCAAATGCCACGTCTTAGCAAGTTTAAACATATTATATGCTTTTGGGGTTCAATTAATTAACTAAGAGTTAGCCAATGCTTGGGATCACCTTAGAATATCTTAGGATAGATGTATATAGAAGTGTATGGGTTGTAGAAAAATTGATATGGATTTGGTTTGGTCTTTGATTCTTGCCGTGAGCTAGTAGAGAGAAAAGGGAGAACAAATGTTGGTTTTTGGTTAAGTATTTAGTGCTATGATCTCTCATCTTATGCAATGTATAAGTAATGCATTTGAATGACTAGTCAAGGGAACATGGTGAGGTCTAAGGGATGGTCTATGGTCTTGGTCTAAGTCAAAGAGACAAGGCATGGCTAGTATTAATGAGAAGGCATGGTGTGGTTTAAATGAGGTATGTTGCACATTGACCAAAGAGTGAATTTTCTTATATCTATGAATCACTTGCCAAAATTTCGGCAATAAGAAGATGTAGGTGATGATGTTTAGTAATTTTTATGTATTGGGTATAAATGTGGGTATTTGTTGAAGCGTAGAAAAGTTTTGGTGGTTCCGGGAGTGCCTAAACGCAATTTATCGCGAAACGAAATCAATTTACGTAACCAATAAAAATAAAATAAACAAAGTTAATAATTATACTCAAAATAATTACTTAACACTTGCTTGATGTAAATATTTATTTGTTTGGTGTCCGTTTACGTTAAATGATAATCTTTAGCTTACGCGATTTAACTATATGATAAGAATTAAAAGTAAACGCGTACGAGATGAAAACTAAAAAAATATAATGAAATAATTGACGTCGTAAAATGACATGAAAATACGAAATGTTACACTTGTAGTCGTTGTACAACAACTTTTCGCTTTTGGGACTCGCGCCATGTCCTATAAATTGATGAGTGACCATCTTTTTTGTAATCTGTAGGCTTGCTTATATTAAGATATATCACGGGAGTCTTCATCATATGTAGCACGTTGTCAAAAGCTTGCATCTTTCTTTGTTGGTGAATTTTATAGCGACAAAAAACCCTCCTTCCATGCAAATCAATTCTTTGATCCTAATCTTATTCAATACCTCATAAAGATTGTGTTATCGTGATTTAATCATTGGTTAATTCTACTTTAACTCTATTTTTATTAGGTTTTTGTGTCGATTATATTAGAGTTTTGTCTTTTTTTTAGGGTTTCGCTATTTGTTATTCTTTTTTATTATCCTGATTGATTTACTTGTCTTACTCGTACTGTTTATTATTAATACTTTGGTATTAATCTATAATTACGAAGATAAGAGATCTACTCGTTTGCTATAAACCTCTTAAATCTAATTTCTTGTTTTCGATTACCCTAATTTTTTAGGGTTTCGAAATCCTTGGTGAGGTTTGTTTGTTTGTTTTGGATGCTTGTTATTCTGCGATCGTTGCTTGGCTTTAACAAAAACCTTCTAGGGTTTTATCTGTATCAAGATCGCAGCTTGGTGGTTTCAATTGGGAAGTGCAAGCGGCTGGTAAAGTAGGGTTACTGGTTGTGGTGGAATGGAGCATGGATTTTTAAGTCAAAAAGGGAATGGGGTGGGAGAGGTGTAAAGCAGAAGAGTCTCAATAGGAATTCGATGAATACCTCTTCAGGTATTGGTGTGTCTACGGAATCAGATGATACTATGAATGATGATACTCTAGTTGGTGTTGCATCTGCTGTTAAGGAGGGTGTAACACCATCTGTGGTTGACATGACGGTGGAGATGCAAAAGAAAAGCTCTTTGGAAGATACTACTATTCTGGGATCTTTTCCACCATTATCTAATGCCCCTGGTAAGTCTTCATATGCTAATGTTACTGGTAAACCAAGTGGGAAGAAATTTAATATTCGTACTTTGTTTACACCGGGAGGCAATGGGATTGATGTGGTTGTCCCGGTGGAGTCTATTCGAGCTATAAGTGAACGATTTGCTAATACAACATATGCGTTTTTCTTGGGAAAGAAGGTGGCATACCCTGTCATTGCTAACTATGTTAGGAATACTTAGGGTAAATTTGGGCTTGTTCGTTCTATGTTCAGCGCGTCTACTGGTTTATTCTCCTTTCAATTTAGCTCCATAGATGGTTTAGATGCTATGCTTGAGAATGGGCCATGGTTTATCCGGAATAACCCACTTATCCTGAAGAAATGGCATCCGAATGAGAACCTATTAAAAGAAGATGTTAGTACTGTTCTAGTTTGGGTTAAATTCTATGGTGTACCTATTACAGCCTTCAATGACGATGGCTTGAGTGCCATTGCTATTAGACTAGGTACTCCTCTCATGCTTGACTCTTATACATCTGATATGTGCATGCAATCTTGGGGTAGGTCAAGTTATGCTAGAGTTATGATTGAGCTTCGAGCTGATGTAGAGTTGAAAGAAAACATTGTCGTAACTATCCCTAAAATTACAAGGGAGGGCCATTACACATGTAATGTCCGTGTTGAATATGAGTGGAAACCTCTTAGGTGTACGTCTTGTAAGGTTTTTGGACACATTCATGAGGAATGTCCAAAGAATACAGGTGTTAGTGAGAAGAAGACTGTGAAGAAGCCTAGTCAAGCCTCTCGAGGTGTTCCGGTTGTTCCAAAAATGGCTTTTAAATCTCAAAAAGAATATCGATATGTTGCCAAAAAGCCTAATACTAGTTCTAGTGGTAATAAAAAGAAAGGTGTGGAACCTACTATTGAGGTTAGCAATTCGGATTTGATGTTCTTAATTCGGTAAATAATGATGTAGAGTTTGGTACCAATAGGGGACTAGTCATTTGGGTAATAATAAGGCTACTCCAAGTGGATCCTCCTTTATGAATATCGATAATGATGGAGAGTTTGCTAGTAATACTCCCATTGGTGAGAAAATCGATAAAATAGAACAACAAATTGGTGAAGGTAAACTTAGGATGTTGGATAAAGACGGAACCCGCTAGTCTCTACGGATATTATGGAAAGTGATAGTGAAGTGAAAGTGGTATTTGATGAAACTGCTAACCTAAGGATTCCAACGAGGGGTTAAGATCGAAGTGATAAAGGTTATGGTACTAATAGCTTGTTGGAAGAATGAAGGGATTCTTATCCGGACAATGATGATTATGACCCGTATGATGATGATATATACAAGAATCATGATTTGTCCAAGCACCTGCAGTCTATTTGTGATGATCTTGATATCACAATCCGTGGCAGGAAGAAGAAATAAAGTTTTTGATGTTTGTTGAGTCAATTGTAATCTAGTCTTAGTAGTATCCTCATATGGAGTAGTTGTGCTTGTTATGTTCGCTTTTTTGCCTATGTAACGGGCTGAGATGTGGGACTCACCAACATCCTTTGTACTGAACCGCTTTTTTAGAGTAATACATTTACCGGGGAAACCCTTTACCCAAAAAAACAAAAGTTTGCATCTTTGGTGAGTACTTGGTTAATTGACTTGTATTGAAGATTGGTACGGTTTCATTGTGACATTGCCCTCCTGAATTCCATTGCCCTCCACTACAAGCAGTGGAGCATGTGCTTAAGATTTGCGATTGATCAATCGAAAACAAAAATAACAAGTATTAGCATACCTACCTAAAAATATAATTTGAGTTGTTTCGGTGTCGATGTTCTTATCTACCCATGTGGCCCATGTAGAAAGGCCTTTCGTGTATGCATCAATAAGCTCGAGTCTTGGTTAAACATGGTTACCTTCTTGGTAAAAATCTTCCCTGTTAACATGTGCTGAGAAGGTTGTTAGTCCTTTTTTTTACGGCAGAATGTTGTTAGTCCTAAGCCTATGTTCCAGTGTTATATTCTAAATTATTCTTATCACAGTGGAAGGTGTTAAGGTTGCATTTTATCATATTGAAAGTTATAATGATTATCACCCTCGGGACGTTTTCTCAAGAGAATGACGAAGTATGCAAACAAGCGATTCTCAAAAACCATGTTTTTACCCTTTTGTGAAAATTCTTCCTTCCTGATATCCCCTTTTGTGAAAATTCTTGCCTTAAATCTGAAGGCTGTTGGATTATGTGAGTTGAACTAGCCGAGTACAACTAGAAGTGTATGTGCCTATTAGGGGCACACACGAAAAACATTTAGAGCACGCTTAAACTTCACGAATGTTTCTAAGTAAACCATTTGGACATGAAATGATCAAGATAAGAATCCCATGTACATCCTTTAGGGTGGCCGGTTTTAGAAGCCCATAGAAGGATCTTGGAAGGTGTCTTGATTCATTGTATGTAGAGATAAGATGTGAGGAAGTATTATGATAAGCTTAAAAGAGTTGTGATAAGATTGAACTCAAGGTTTCCAAGTCTTATCACAATTAGGTTATGAAGTGTATATAAAGACTTCATCCTTAGCTCTTTTCAGCCGATCAAATTAACACCACAACACATAGAAAAGCTGCCATTTTTCATTCACTCTTTATTTGGCCGAAATCAGTAAGCTTTGGGAGGGTTTTGATTTTCGGTCTTTTCTCTTAAACCTTGCTGTCATTTTCAGTGAACTCTAAAAGGGTTTTACCTAGTGTGATTCGATCCCACATCTGTTCCAGGAGGGTTTTTATATTGGTTTACATGTTCTCAGATTGTGACAACATACATAAATGGTTAGGGGTTTTGTTTGGGTGATTTTCGGGTTGATTTGCCTAATTCGGTTCAAACCGAATTCAGAAGAAACCCTAATCACTACTTCTGATTTTCGGTTACAATCACAAGAGTGAGATTAGGTGATTGATTTTCAGAGGTATTTGGTTTACAATTGTTGTTGGGTATACGTGAGGTTGGACTAGCATCCGGGCGTGCTTGTTTACGTGTTTGTGTGAGCACTCGTAGAGGTGACAATTTAGTCACTAGTTTCATACACTTGGTTTCTTTGATTTGCTGGTGACTACGAGGGTATGTTCCTATTTAATTTACATGTCCCTTAAATGTGTTTTATATGTATGTTAATTATTTGTTAAAGTTGATTGTTAAATTGGTTAACTTGATTGTTAAATTCTAACAGTGGCATCACGAGTCAACTTGTTTAGTATACATGTATTACATACGATTTAAAACACGCTAGGGCTGCATGAAATTGGTTTATTTATTGTTTTTATTGAAAATTATGGCAACGACATGCAATCCTTGCCATAACTAAATAACCAACCTAGAATGAACACAAACATAAAATGATAAAAAGAAGTATAGATTAAAAATTAAATGTTAATTAAGTTGCTATGTTAATCTATTCTTGTTTTATCTCGGCTGTAAGACTCACGCAATCATGTTATATGATGTATGTGGCGATCTAGGCACTTTAGCAGAAAACCTAGTGAGAGTCTTATGGTTCTCCAATTGGGGAAGACTCTTTTGAGAACTCGAGGCATTATGTGATTTACTGCTTTCATTATAAGAGTTTGTTCCTCAATTTTCAATCCAATTTTAGTCTGTTTTAATTGCTTATATGTGATATGCCTTGTGTCTAGTCAATATTTGCAAAATATAGATTTTATGAAACTCTTAAAACCGGACTAATACTTATAGAGAAAAATTCTGGATTGTAATATGTCTAATTTACACTCATTAATTATTATTCCTTGTGACATTATGTGTTATTTGCGAAACCGGGGTTTTTGGACAAATTAATACGGACATTAAACTATGAAATTTGATTTCTTGTGAAGCTTTAGTTTTACATGCGCGATATGGGGTTGAATTGATCTTTAATTTTCTCCCGCCCCACTACATGCTTAGGCATATGAGGGAATTATTGGAATTACTTGTGTTTTCGGACCAAGTAGGAGTACAATATAGGGTTGATCAATCTGTAATCCCACCATATTGGCATCAATAAAACTAAATGTTAACAAAAGGGGTTTCTTAACATACAATAGCATCATTAGTCAATTGGAAGTACGGCTCACCCATTATGGACAAACTATAAGAGAAGTTTAAGGCGGGTTGAAGTAAGATTCCCCAAATGAAGTCAGGTTTTTAATACGCTTCGCCATCCACCTGACCTGGTTTCTACCGCTTCTTTGTGCGTCCCCTAAAAATGGATCTACCGTGTAATCATTTGACAAATTGATTGCTATATCAAAAAGGTTAACAAATATGTTCTTAACTTTGTGCTAAAGTTGTTTTGCATGCTTCTTGTACACAACTTTGTCACATTTATGTGTATACCCTTATATGAAGTTTTAAGTCTATGCCAGCCAAACCTAGAACACGTGCATTTGGCTTGACCTCTCTGGTCAGACCTAAGGGCCTTGCCAACCCATGGCGAATTTTTTTCATAGGTCAGATCTATATCAATTTTCGCACGTTCTGTTTTGGTGGACTTAAATCGAGTTTCCTGGTCTCAGACTTGGACCGAGGCCAATAGATGAGACCAATTATGCTTTTGACATTCTTTATGAGTATTATGTCATTAGTTCTCATAAATTCTAAGAGTTGATTCCATGCAAATAACACTCATCGATTACCTCTTGCCCTTACTTGTTACACGTTGGTCAGACCTTCTGTAATAAGTGGGAGGTCAAGTTGATCTTAGTATTTTTTAGTGATATTAATTGGGTTTGTTAATTCCTTTAAGAATTTAATTTATCGACTAATACTAATATTATGAACTTTTTCTACAATTGTAGATGACACCACGTCAGCTAACCAATTGGCTTCAGGGGGTTATCGAGAAGCAAAAACTGACTGGACCCAACTTTATTGATTGGTATCGACAACTTAGGATTGTACTATCAATTGAGGATAAGTTGAATTACCTAGAGCAGCCACTTCCTCCTGCTCCTGTAGCTCCTGCGGGTCAGCATGTTGCTCCTGAAATCCTTGCAGCTCATACTGCTTGGGTTAAAGGATCAAAAGAGATTGCTGGACTCATGCTCATGACCATGGAGCTAGAGATCCAACAAAATCTGGAAAATTCAAGCTATTATGAATAAAAAGGAGTTAAAAAACTCGGTTTGCCCAACAAGCAGCAGCAGGAGGCTTTACAGACCTTACGGTGATTTCACGCCTGTAACAGGAAGAGAGCAGTCAGTTAGATCGTATGTTCTGAAAAATAAAACTGGGTTTATATTGACAATCTAGAGCGTTTGGGGCACCCCGTAACACCTGGCCTTGCTGTAAGGGTCTGGATTCTTATCGGTCTACGCAAGGGATTTTGATCGGGTTTGTGCAGAATTTACAAATGCATAGCCTGGGGAAGACTCAGGCTATGCTAAAGCTCATGAGCAAACTCCGAATCTGCGAAAACATCGCTCTGCTTACATGTTATTCGAGCTGGTAAAGTTCCAGAAAGGACAACAAAAACATTAACAAACCGCAACCCTCAAAGGCTACCAGGTGACAATTTCAAGGAATAGAAAATTAAGCGCGCTTATGCTCCCAAAGAACAAAGTTCCCCTCCACCAAGAGGGATGATCCGCAGGACTCAAACTCGGTCATGAGTGTGGTGAGACAGTACATTGGAGAGGAACTGTCCTCAGTAACTTAGCCGAGTTGCTAAGAAGAAAAAGAAACGCTAGACTCTAGAGCTTGGGTGATTGGCTTCAGGTATCTTAGTTAATAGAACTCAATACTTTCCTTAACAGAATATGGATCTATGACACTGGTTGGGGTACTCATATTTGTAATACAAACGTAGGGTCTAAGGGCAAGTGGAACTGAAGCCGGGGGCTCTTAGCTTGTACGTGGGTATTGGTCAACGTGTAGCTGTGGAAGCTATTGGCAACTTTGCTTTATCTCTCCATTCGGATTAGTTATTGTTTGAAAACAATGTCATTATGCTCCTTCTATTACTAGAGTAGTAATTTTAGTTTCCCGTTTGTACGAAGATGGTTTTATTAACCACCTCGTGAATAATACAATTCAAGTTTCTAGGAATAACATGGTTTATTTTAGTGCTATCCCAAGGGATGGTATTTTTGAAATTGATTTGTCTAATTCTTATGCAATATTGAAAGTTTATCATACTGTATGCAACAAATAGCAAGCTTAGACTTGGACTTGCTTCTTGTGCATTGTCGTCTTGGACACATCAGCAAGAAACGCATTGAAAAGTTGCAACACGATGGACTTCTCAATTCAACTGACCTTAGGGCTTTTGAGAAATGTGTCTCTTGTATGTCTGGAAAGATGGCAAGGAAACCTTACACACATCAAGTGGAAAGGGCCCAAAGACTAACTTGGACTAATAAACACCGATGTATATGTGGCCCATTTAAGATTACTTCAAGAAGAGCCACTGCTACTTGTCACTTTCAATGGACGACCTTTAGTGTTATGGTTATGTTTACTTCGTTAAAGATAAGACTATGAGTGTTTTGAAACTTTCAATATTATTGAATTTTCTTTTAAACTCTTTGTGTTTGAAAAGGAAGTAGAAAAATAACTCAGTAAGACCATAAAATCGCTATGTTTCTGATCGTTGCGGGCGCGAGTATATGTGTCAAGAAGTGTTGTGGTCATCTCAAGGATCATGGGATTATAGCCCATCGTAATCCTCTTATACTCCACAACACAATGGATATTGTGCTCGGAGAGGAGAAACAGAACCTACTAGATTTGGTATTGACTATGATGAGTCAAATAACTCTTTCCAAAGTCCTTTTGTGATTATTATGCTCTTGAGACTGCTGCACGCATTCTCAATATGGTTCAAATAGAGGTTGAAAATGGACTACCATACGAAGTATGCCTTATGGGCATGCCCCTAGTTGTCTTACTTAAAAGTCTGGGGTTGTGAGGCACTTTGTTAAGCAGATACTTCTTACCAAGCCTTACAAGTTAGAACCTAGGTCTATTAAGTGTATATTCATAGGATACCCAAAGGAAAAACAAATAGGTTTTTCTTTCATACTTCCACCCGGAGTACAAAGTCTTGTTGCTCGGAAATGCTAAATTCCTAGAGGATTTAGTCTATTAAATCAGAAGCAAGGTGGGGTCTAGAGGATTTGAAATTATTCAGAAGATGAGTAGTTACGCATCTTTTGTAGGTCACTAGCTTAAATCATTGAAATGGATGATCTAGGAAATAGATTGAACCTCAAAGTGATATCATCCCATTCGTAGGTAGTCACAAGGACACGAGTGTCCACAGATAGCATGTTGTTTATACATTGATGTTGAGGAACATGAGTTATGGGGATCCTCGGTGAACCCGCTAAATATAAAGGCTTGCATTGTTAGACCCTGCGTTGATAAATGGCTTAATGCTATGAATGTGGAAATGCAATCCATGAAAGACAACGAAGTTTGGATCTTGGTTGAACTTCCTCCTAATGGAAAAACCGTTGGTAGCAAGTGGCTCTTTAAGAAAAAGACCGACATGGATGGAGCTGTACACACCTATAAAGCTCGTCTTGTGGCGAAGGGCTATACTCAAACCCAGGGATTGATTAGGGAAACCCTTCTCACCTGTTGCAGACATTAGAGCTATTAGGATTCTTATAGCCATAGCTGCGTACTATGGGTGACTATGAGATTTGGCAAATGGATGTCAAAACTGCATTCCTCAATGGATATCTCAATGAAGAGGTTTACATGGAGCAACCTAAAGGTTTTGTCAATCCAAAATATCCAAACCGAGTATGCAAGCTGAAACGTTCCATTTATGGGCTTAAGCAAGCCATCTAGGCAATGGATTAGAGTTTTGATGATGAAATAAAGAAATTTGGTTTAGTCAAAAAATGTTGATGAGCCATGTGTATATCTAAAGGCTAATGGGAATAATGTTACCTTTCCTAACTGTATGTCGACGACATATTGATCGATGGGACACTGTATTCCTATAGTTACAAGATGTTAAATCCTACCTTGGAAAGTGTTTTGCTATGAAAGATTTAGGTGAAGCTGCATATATTCTTGGAATCAAGATCTACAGAGATAGATCATGACGGTTAATTTGGCTTATGTCAAAGTGCTTATATCGAAAAAATCTGGATGATGATTAAGCAAGAAATTAATTAACCATTAAATAGCTGAGATGATTTTTGAAACTCTTATCTCATAATATTCCTAATGTAAAAATAATTGTGTGGGTTGCTAGACTTTGCCAATTATAGGTATAAGTATTAGGTGCTACTCCAACTCCCAAGTGGGAGCTGTTGGATTATGGTAGTCGGATAGCACGTATACGTTACGAATATGTGAGCCTATTGGGGGCACACACGTTAAGACACGAAGAGTACGTTTATTATGTAATTAATATATATACGTGTTATATATTTATTAATTATATAATATGTTTCACGAAATATATTTAACGGTAATTAGTTTAACCGTTAGACGTTATAAACTAATTAATACATGTTAAATAAAAAAGAAGGGTTTAAAATGTCGAAACGGAAACTTTTGTCCTCCTCCCAAAGTGGCAGATTTTGAAGGATTCTAGAAAGGAGTTTATGTGCAAATTATTTGTGATAATGATAAGAGTTTATGATAATTGAGAGGAGTTAGAGTTGATCTACGATTAGGGTTGAGTGCTATATAAACACCCCATCCCTCTCCCTCAATAACACTCGTCCTATCCCACACAAATTCCATACGACATAAATTCCTTAGCCTAAATCAGCCGAATTCTAAACCTAAATATTATGAATACGTAAGAATGTTTCTAGTATTCATATATTAATGGTATGCGTATGATTGTTTTTTATATTCATACAATTAATATTTATGGCATGTTTACAAAAGCGTTGGCTTTTCCAAAGCATTCAGAACTTACTAGGAATATTGGAATGCTTCCAGCTAGTAGTTTCATGTAAATCTGTGTTTATTAGTCATTTGGATAATTGGGATTGTAAGACAATTTTATTTTCTGATGAATAAAGATACGAGGTATTTGTTATCATTCATATAACAATTGTTTGTCCTATATTTGCATATTTAATCCTTGAATGATTTATCATTCTAAATAAGTCCATTGTCGGTTAACAATATGGGAGTATTGTTACATAAGGCAAATGTGAGTGTTGGTTATATTCTTTGAATATATGGAAGGTTCCCACCAAACTCATATGTTACTCACAAGGGATGCGTATTGGACACCCCAACCTTCGAATGTTTACTTTATGGATCCGTTGTCATAAGTAAAATTTGAAAATGGTTAGTTAAGTCATCCTTAGACTTGAGAATACAAACAAGTTCTGGTATGTGTGGATATCACTTTTTAATTCTATGTCAAACGTTGTCCTGAAAATGGTAGTTATAAAGACTATTATTGGAAGTGATGTGAAGCAGCATTCACAACACTTGTATTCAACAAAGAATTTGTTCCTCCACTTGATATGTGCAGAATAATACCTTGGCGCCTCTCCAGAATTAATCAGATAATTATTTGGCCGAACCCAAAGGGTAATGCAAGATGATTCTTGATTACATTTGGTATATCTGTATTAAATTCTATAACGAGAATCTAAATGGTTAAACTATATGGAATGAGTTAGGATCCATATCCATGGTTTAACGGTATTTGAACAAAGGGATGATTATAGCAAGAGATAAAATAACCATGCTACTGAGAATGTTTATGAAACTTGATCTCAGACACTTCTAGTTTTAAAAACGAATGTGAGTGTTGCTAGACGTTTCCGTCGTTAGTACACGTGTTGTTTGCTACTCCAACTCCCAAGTGGGAGCTGTTGGATTATGTGAGTTGAACTAGCCGAGTACGACTAGAAGTGTGTGAGCCTATTGGGGGCACACACGGAAAACATTTAGAGCACGCTTAGACTTCACGAATGTTTCTAAGTAAACCATTTGGACATGAAATGATTAAGACAACAATCCTATGTACATCCTTTAGGGTGGCCGGTTTTAGAAGCTCATAGAAGGATCTTGGAAGGTGTCTTGATTCATTGTATGTAGAGATAAGATGTGAGGAAGTATTATGATAAGCTTAAAAGAGTTGTGATAAGATTGAACTCAAGGTTTCCAAGTCTGATCACAATTAGGTTATGAAGTGTATATAAAGACTTCATCCCTAGCTCTTTTAGCCGAATCAAATTAACACCACAACACATAGAAAAGCTGCCATTTTTCCTTCACTCTTTATTTGGCCGAAATCAGTAAGCTTTGGGAGGGTTTTGATTTTTGGTCTTGTCTCTTAAACCTTGCTGTCATTTTCGGTGAACTCTAAAAGGGTTTTACCTAGTGTGATTCGATCCCACATCTGTTCCAGGAAGGTTTTATATTGGTTTACTTGTTCTCAGATTGTGACAACATACAGAAACAATTAGGGATTTTGTTTGGGTGATTTTCGGGTTGATTTGCCTAATTCGGTTCAAACCGAATTCAGAAGAAACCCTAATCACTACTTCTGATTTTCGGTGATATTTATTTAAGAGGGTTTTTGTTCCTGATTTCAGTTAGTATATATTACAATAGTTGTTTGGGTACACGTGGAGTTTGGACTAGCATCCGGGCGTGCTCGTTTACGTGTTTGTGTGAGCACTCGTAGAGGTGACAATTTAGTCACTAGTTTCATACACTTGGTTTCTTTGATTTGCTGGTGACTACGAGGGTATGTTCCTATTTAATTTACATGTCCCTTAAATGTGTTTTATATGTATGTTAATTATTTGTACTAGACTAGATCTATCCGCTGCGTACTCGTTAGAGTTAAATTGGTTAACTTGATTGTTAAATTCCAACAAAGGCGTAAGTTTTGTTTTCTTACGAGGAAGATGACCAGAAAAATAACAAAAGGTTAGTCCTTTAATTATCTAATTGTTAATGTTGACCTGTAGTACTTTTAATCTTTCCATACTAAGAAATTTATTATGAACCCCTTTAGTTTATGATTTTCAATTTTAGTTAGGCAAGTATTGTGATTTTGCCTCTTTCACAAAAAAACTCACTACAATAGTTTGTAGTGTATTGAACATCTTCGCTATCATTTACGTCAAACTTTTGCCTATTTTGTTTGTTTTTCAACAATCAAGTATTTGTATGCTATTACATGAAAAAAGCATTGAACAGTATGTCAAAACGATTCAAACTTTATTCCAACTTATAAAATAAGAAATTCGTATTATTACTACCGGAAAAAATTAGGGGTGTTCACGGGTCAACCCAACTTGTTACTCGTTTTTGACCCAATATCGTTGAATATGTAATCCTCACTCTAAACTGTAATCCTCACTCTAATAGTCTTAATATAACATCTTCGAAAACTCGTATGCTCGATTACAACTATCCAATGGGAAAATCAAGTATCACAAATTGTGCTCGAAAATAGTTGGTTAATATATCAATTGCCAACCCAAACATGTTACTGGCAATACTAATCACATAAAACATCGTTGGACCATACAAGTCAATTTATCTGACGAGAAGGTGCATTCTTGAAGGATGTTAAAACTCGGACAAGGATAGAGAGCACAATAAAAACGATAGAAAAAACACAAAAAAACAGCTTTAACTCAAGAATTAGCCATTTAGGATTGAGTCGATTGACAAGCTGTGTATTTTGGCACATCTCGTCAGTTGAGAATAAAAACCTTACAACGCTTTGACATTCCTCCATGCGTGTCAGGGACGCCTCGTTACAGTTTAATATTAGCTACCAGATGCCTACTCTTTCTTCCCTAAGGACCCTAGCTATGATTGACAAACAAAGTCTGGCGCATAGTATGTAGTAAAGTTCAGAAAGTGACGAGGACACGCAAAATGTAGTGTTTAAAATACCAGCAGCCTTTTGCAAGACTACATTGAGAATTTTTAATTTATAAAGCCTTCAACTAAGTGATAAATGCTTAAGATTACTTACCTCAAACTGTTCGTAACCCATATGAACCTATTTCAAATACATACGGGTGTTTGGGAATGCTTACTAGAACAGTTGGAGTAAAATCAAGAACATTGCGGGGGATACTTCACATCCTTTACTACCTTCAAAATAATCCAAAACGAGGTAAAAGAAATTCTAAAAAACGAGGTAAAATAATCTGATATAAAAAAAATTATCAAAATTTAACCATTAACGTGCTAATATATGTTCAGCATGAAGCTAATTATATGTGAATGGAACACTTTCATATAGCAAAAGATATGTAGTATCATTACCAATTTACATAACAAACAGTATGGAACACTTGACTCGCTCAAATCTTTATGATGTCAAACACATAGACATATTTGAATGAAAAAATATTACAACCATGCGCCAAACATACACTATTTGAGCAAAGTCAATGATGAAAGTCTCAAATCCAGTTTAACATCATTCTCCAGTTAACATTAAAGTCTTAGTAACGTTAAAACTGATGACGAATATGATGATAATCAAGAGATTAGTTTTTGTTGCGTTAGATCTAGAATAAACATACCAAGTAAATGCAAACAACTAATTTAATTTATTATTCGCGGCATTGTAATACATTTATTGGTCCGATCAATCAGTTGTGGCTAGTTGAATAATTTTGTTTTGAAGTTAAACATTGTAATAATTCATAAATTTATAATTTTGTCATGTTTAATATTTTTTATTTAATTTTTAACTTTTTAATACGTAAATAGTTATAATACTCATGCATGCACGAGTTTTACATAATTTATTTAATTATATGTTAATATCGATTGATATTTTGTATAGATTTTTGTTGCACAAAAGATTTGACTTTGTTTTACTGAAATTTTAGTAATCTTGTTCTATACATTATGTTTGTTTAGTAGCACATAACGACATTGAAAAAATATGTGCCATTTTAATATGTAAAATCCCGTCTAGTTATTTCATCTCACACTAACGTGTGAGGTTGTACCTTCATTTTGATATTTATATTTCTGTTAATACTAATTTACGCCGATTTTTAAATCCGTACGCGGGTTAAACTTATAAAGATGAATATCACAAGTTTAAATGCCGGAACGTTTAAAAAGAATATTTTTTTAAAGATATCCTTACTTAATCTCGTAAAGAATAATAATAACATGAGTCGTTCGTATATATACAATCTCGTGTATTCATTACACGTTACAGTAACTCGTGTTTTTCTTTTTATATATACTATTTCGTGCAAATATGTCAAACTTGATGGAAACCTTCTAATATTGCCAGAAGTTCAGAAACTCACCGTAAACTTGTTTTTGTTAACTCATATTTACTGTTTAAATCTATTACAAATTGTTTTTTTTAAATTGGCAATAATATCTAAAACTCGACGAAACTACAAAATTGTGGAATACCCAAATTTTGCAAAAAAAATGTCAATCGGTTAATCCCGGGGCTTTTGACCGGATTTACAAGCTACTTGGTGTCGGATCCGCGCGGCAAACGTTCACGAATTTTTTGAAAATGGATTTAAAAAGACATTTTTTTAAAGATATCCTTACTTAATCTTGTAAAGAATAATAATAACATGAGTCGTTCTTATATATACAATCTCGTGTACTCATTACACGTTACAGTAACTCGTGTTTTTCTTTTTATATATACTATTTCGTGCAAATACAATTTTTTTATAAATTATAAAAAATATGAGATATTTAATAAGTTTATAAAGTTACTAAAAAATATTAAAAGTAATAAGTATATTTTATTAAATTATAGCAACTAAAACTTATTAATTACACTCTTCCTTGTTAAAAATTTTTAAACAAAATTGACACATGTTTTTCTAGCATATTTTATAAATTAGACGAAAATTTAATATTTTGATCAAATTGAGCTTCCGTTTTGATTTTTATTAGCCAATCGCATTGCTTGATTTTGCTAAGTGTCAAAATAGAAATAGACAATAACTTGTATTTTCATTTTAATATTTATAATCATGTGCATACATATATGTTATGTTTTTAAAATAACACATATGTTTTGTTACTAGAAAAATATATATGTTGTACTTTTAAAATATAAAGTATAAGAAGTATAAAGTCCGAGAGATATTTGTTTATTTTTTAAAGTTATTTAAAAACATGAAAACTTATAAGTTTATATTTAAGTCCATATAAGTTATTTAAAATTTAACCGCTATAGTTTTATTAATTATCTTCTTTTTTAAAAGTGTTTTTATCACATTTTTGACACATATATTTTTTTTATATTTTCATTCAATACGTTTTTTTTCAATTTTGACCAAATTAAAGTTTAATTTTGACTTTTTTAAAATTAGATCATACGATTTTACTAACGTGTCAGAATCAAGCGTTCTAATTAATCCAATTGTTTTTTCTATAAAGTAGATCTTATAAAAAAAACTCAAAATAATGTAGTTCTTTTATTCTATAAAAGATTCATAATCAAGTGTTCTAATTAATCCAATTGTAATTTCTATAAAGTAGATCTTATAAAAAAAATCAAAATAATGTAATACACAACGTTTTTACACATGTTTTTCACCGGTTTTTTTACCACATGTTTTTTACCACGTTTTTTAACATGTTTTTAAACAGATTTTTTTACGCGTTTTCATTACATACGTTTTTATACACATTTTCATACACACGTTTTTATACACGTTTTACACATGTTTTTACACACATTTTTATACAAGTTTTCACAACGTTTTTTTAAACACATTTTTATTTCACACTGTTTAACACACTCATTTGCTGAAGATCTATTCAGTGGTTGCATTCTTAATCGTCTCGTTTGTTTTTCTAGCTATATTTTTTTAAATCTGTTAGAACAAGTTTTCAAGATCTATTCTAAGTTGAACGAACTTTTAAAATCATCTTACTTTTTGTAAAAACATGTGAAAGAAGCGTGTATAAAAACGTGTAGTAAAAAACATTTGTAAAACATGTGTAAAATGTGTGTATAAATGCATGTGAAAAACGTGTGTAAAAACGTGTTTTTATTCTCCACGTGTGTTATAAAAATCTGGTGTGTTATAAATACGTGTGTTTAATATGTGTGTAAAACGGGTACATAAAATGTGTGTAAAAACGTTTGCGTGTGCAAAAAAAAAAACCGTGTTGTAAATAAATGTGTATAAAAACGTGATTATAAAAATGTGTGTATAAAAACGTGTATAAAAATGTGTTGTACAAAATTGTGTATACAAATGTGGTGTATAATAAGTGTGGAAAAAAGGTGTCTGTATTAAAAATATGTTTAAAATTTTTATGTATAAAAACGTGTGTATAAAGTTTTGTTTAAAATATTGTATATATAAATTTATCTGGTGCTATAAATAAGTTGCTTTGTTTCTGTCTTTAACAACTATGTGTGTATAAAAATGTGTGTATAAAAGTGCGTGTATAAAAATATATGTAAAAAAACATGTATAAAAATGTGTGTAAAAACATTTATAAATTTAAAGAATAATAAGAAAAGAGACTTTAAAAAAAATCAAATTTTAAGTTAATTACAAACGATCGTTTCTATAAAGGACTAACATTCTGAATAAAAACAAATCGGTTTAGTACTCATAATAGCACGACATTAAAAAGTTCAGCGGACACAATGACAAATAAAATTTGTAGCATAAATACAATGACAAAAAGTGCATGTTTAGTACATTTTTAGGTAATTAACCCTTTTAAAATATAAAGTATAAGAAGTATAAAGTCGAAGAGATATTTGTTTATTTTTAAAAGTTATTTAAAAACATGAAAACTTCGCGCGCGCGCGCCCACACACACACACACTGATTTTCGTGTACTTCCTGACTTCTCATTTTACTTCCTTGAGCGTCAATGCTGTGTATGTATATCGACTACCTATACCTATGGATACATTCTTCTTGATCTTTACGATTTAATCCATCCTATTTACGCGACTTTACTTTATTCCGTTTTTGATGATATCGAAATTTGAACATATTTTGTAAATTCTAAGTTACTTTACCATTCGATCGCGAAGGTGGAACACTCTTCTTATGATCGCAATGTTGTTTCGTATGCATCGGTTTGAAGTCTTCAGTTATGATGGGAGTTTACAACAATTAAACTTGTCAACCTCATAGTGTCACCGTGGAGCACCTACCTTTTGAACATGACTTTTTACGTTCATTTCTTTGACTACTTCTGCGTTCGTTCGGAATATATTCTTGCTTATCACTGTTATGACCTATCTCTTTAGAAACATTCTTGATGGTCAAACCTTTATATACCCTTTTTTTGTCACCATTATGAGCTACTTCACGTTTACTTTATTGACTATTTCATTTCGTTATAAAACTATTTCTCACATCACACTATTATGACAAAAATGAGCATCGCATTGTCAAGAAACAATTTTCTATTTGCATCAAGTTTTGTGTGAGTATTCATAAAACGCGTTTACTGTATGGGAAATTTCGAATCAGTAATCGTTAGCAACTAAGTGACACTTCACTCAACCTTTCCTAACATCAAAGTCGGCATAAAAAAAAAAAAAATGAAAGATAGAAAAAAAAAGTTAAACAGACACGTTAAGCTAAAGGGAAACAATTAAGCTCCACTAGGAGCGAGCCGTATAGTCGCAACTAATAAAATATTAAACCTACATCACTAATCTTAGAAACACCCAAGTTAAATCATTTAGAAGGGAAATGCAAACGATTTATTACCAAGCCGTGGTAACGAAAGTATCGATAAGCATAATAAAAATCACAAAGATTTATTGCCCAAACATCCATTTTGATTATTCTTAGAATAAGATTACATAAGAAATAAATAGGAATTTATCAGTTTTTATTTCAACCCTCCCTAACCATAGTTTCTAGCTCCTTCAAGCATAGTTCCAGCCAATAGGCAAGTGATAATGACCGGCTACGGAAAACCGCTTAGAACCATTGACAAATTACTGAATCCTTTTCGCTATGGAAGTAGGAAGATAAATGGCGAGTGCTATCGCGGTCGCCATCGCCAAGATCGTGATGATGTGCAACATTTTGAGGAATTGGATAAGAGTAATATAAGTGAAAGGATTAAGTTTGTTGTATGGAGAAATAGATTGGAGTAAATTTGGTATAAAAAGGGGAAAAGTAACCGTTGGGGGTTATGATTCACCGACCGCATGGGGGCGATTTTATTAAAAGAAAATTTTAATAATAATATAATTATCTACACCTCTTCTCAACATTCTATTCGGAAGTAATATCCGCATCTTTTTCTCCGAACCCGTACCTTGCTCAAGTGCCGCAAATTGAGCCTTGAGGTACAAGCTCTTCTAAACCGGTTGGAGGATGTATACATTTGTTTTTTCAGGTCATTCTTCTGACATCATCATTTTGTCATTTTTCACTATTTTTTTTTTTTTTTCTCGTACGCGTCGTTTTAATTATTAAGTGTTAGTTAAATCGTGGTTGTGAACTAAAAAATCATACAACCAACGTAATACGACACAAAACGAATTGAGTTTTGTCAAAACATGCAATTATATTATTTTACGAAAGTACTAATTAACTTTTAAAAATTTTTTGATACAGATACGTAAAGGTGTATAAGTTTTTCGCTGTAATAATTGCGTTTAGGTATTCCCGAAACCACCAAAACTTTTCTACGCTTCAACAAATACCCTTTTATAACCCTAGATAATAAAAGTTACAAAATATATCATATTATATCATATGTTATGCCGGAATATTTTATGAATGAATACAAGATAAATTCTTCCCACTTTGGTCACATGTACATCACTATTCATTAAAAACCCAAATAACCTTGTCTCTTTGACCATAGACCCATCCCTAAGACCAATGACCATCCCTAAGACCTTACCTTGTCTCCTTGACTAAGTCTTGCACCATACATGCATATATCTTATAAGATATAGCTCACACATGCATAAAACACTACAAAAATCACAAAAATCTCTTCCCTTTTTCTTTCCTTAACTCACGGAAACAAAACCCCTTTTACATAATCCATACATATTTTTCTTGCAACAATTCAAGCCACATTACACACATCCATTCTAGATATACTAAGGTGTTTACAAGCATCTGATTACCTTTTTCAAGGAATTAATCAAGAAAAGTGAAAGACTAGGGTTTTAAATAGAAAGTAGGGTTTTATATCTAAACAATGGGTTTAGATACTTTGTGGTTCATCTCATCTTACTTCATAATAAAGGTATCTAAAAACCTTCATGTCTTTACTTTCTTCATTTTTATATGTTACATGTTTTATATAACTATATCACACTTAGGATTTTTATCATGTAAACGAATTAATCACTTATGGTTTATGAATTTACTACTTTTTCTTATGTCATATTGTTATATCTATATCATGGAAATCTGGATTAATAAATATGTTGAATGTTGTTTAAGTATTAAACATGATTTTGTATATATTGGGTTTATTAAAGTTATAAAACAAAATCTTTATAATATTGAACAAACTTGGATAATAAAAAGGGTGATTTTGATTTCGACTTCATTTACAGTCGGTTTAGGTTTGAAATTTCATAAAAATATTACGCCTCATGGCCGATTCCAAAATGATAAGGAAACTCTCAAAAACCAATTTATAACGAAAAAGACTACGTTAGTAGAGTTTACGTCAGAAAATACTTTTATAAAACTATTTTTTATAAATGTACTATTCATTACAGAAAGTGAATATTTTTAAAAACATCAATAAAATATGATAAACTTTTTAAATTAACGAGATCGGTACTCGGAAAGATTCGTTAACAAAGGAGCTATAATCGAATAAAATTACGACGTTTACGAGTTTCGATTACAAAAACTAAAAAAATAATTATATTATTGTTTATGAAACAGTAAAATTCACTATTCATCAGGAAAAACTAAAAATTTTAAAAATGTTTATATTTGACTTAACTCGACTCTTAATACGAAAATGTAGACATAAGAAACGTAAGAAACGGTGCTACCCCACACAAATCAAACCCAAAACTAACAAATTAAACCCTCCTAAACTACAAGGGCTACAACGAGAAAAGTTACGCATTAATTTTCTAACTTGTGCACTATTTCTGAGGTGAATCTTTTTTTAGTGTTTTGTTCGTTTTTAAAATAAATTTTTGCGACATTTTAGAATCATTTATATAATATTTATACGAGTTTTAACTTTATAAATATTATTTTACAAAGTACAATTGAAGTTATTTATTCGATTATACGAGTTCAAATAACGAATAAATATTAGCAAATGCAATTTAAATATTATTTCGCAGAAACACGAGGAGACGGTGATGTTGCATATAGAATTCATACGTTGTCGTTAGTTATCAATAGTACTATATTACTATGGGAGTTTCATATTGATGTGGCCTCTTCGGTGGTGGGCGTATCGACGAGTTGTTGGATTTACTGTTTTAATAGTATCCTCAGCTCCTAATTCGTTCACTACACGAGTCCTCTTATTATGTAGCGCCGAACGATAGATATGTTGATGCTATCACGACTATAAAATAATCAAAGTGTTTCTGAACTTTTTCGACAATTTATTGGATTTAGGTTGCCTTCGGATTCCTTTGTGATGATTTTTCTATTGTGAATACTTGTGATTTCCATTCACCCATGGTGAGTTTCATAGCCCCTATTTCTACTTAGTTTTAAATGTTTTGGAGGAGAATACATGCTCGTTTACCAAACTTGTATATTTTACTACAACATATTACCTTTCAATACTTGTGAGTTTCAACTAGCCCATTTATTTTTACTTGTTTTTAAAACTGTTTTGGGGGGAGACATTACATGCTCGTTTACAAACTTGTATATTTTACTACAACATAATTACCTTTCAATACTTTCGTGAGTTTCATAGGCCCTATTTTACTTGTTTAAACTGTTTTGGGGGAGGATTACATGCTCGTATTTACAAATTGTATATTTTACTACAATCAATTAACCCTTTCAATTCTTTGTGAGGTCTTAGTCTCGCTTTTCAATATTTTCAATGTTTTTTTATAAACCCGCCGAGGGGATAAGTGCTCTTTTACCTAAGATGAAACTATATTGATTTCTACTACATAAGCGTTACATGGACTATTTTTACTAAAGCTTGATTTGTTTACTACATGATTTGAGATCGTGAATACCTATATTTGAAACCGTGAATCTCTAGACACATGATGTTTTACTAGGACAACAAGTTGTTTTTAAACTGTATGCTATTTCCTGATTACATTATTGCCTCAGTACACTTCTCTGCCACTTAAGTCCTCTGTTTATCATGAACCGTCAGTTGCTAGTGTCGTGAGCGCGAGTATTTTGCTTGAGTGTTGTGGATAGATCTATTCGGGATTGACAATCCACCACTTCTTGGGTCACTAGTTTGATCAGGTGCATTTAACATTTGAGATTATTACTTTCCTAGGATGTATGGCAGAACATCTACTTCGATGGGGCATTTCAATCTCTTGATTGAATTTCGTTAAGGTTTCGTGTGTCGTGAGCTGTAGTCAATAATCTATATTTAGACTTGGTGAATGTAGTTTCCTTTGTCTACATTACTTGTTTTGGACTTCGGATATGTACTTTGTCACATTACTCTTCGATTTGTGGTCCACTTTTTTTAAAATACTTCTTGATTTATGAATCACTTACTGAGGATTTCGGAAGGATTTCGGAAATCAACACTTTTAAATGTCTTGTAACGCTACTTTTCTTCTGAATATTTCTTAAATTATTTCATACCGCTTTTTACTTAAACTAGAATTCACCCAACAACATATTGTTGACGTTTTAGGCATGTATTTTAGGTTACTATTTTGCTAGTGGGCATTGGGAGCATTGAGCGGCGGATATATATATATTTGAAGGCTTAATAACTTGTGTTACTATATGACAAACGTTTTGACAATAATAAAAATTTTTTTTGTTTTCTAATAACATTATAAATGAAAACCTGTTGCAACTCTGATCTTTTAATAAATAGAATATTACTTTATTTAAACGTCCATTTTAAGGTCGTTTTCCGTGACTTGTGTTTTGTGCCCTGAAGTAGCACCCCAATGTTACCATTCCGCTGCATTGTCCTGATTTTTGGGGGTGTTACATAGTCGTCGTAGTCGTTGTAGTCGTCGTAGTAGTCGTCGTAGTAGTAGTCGGTAGTAAAAGTCGTAGTGTAGTAGTTAGTAGGTCGTAGTTCGTAGTTTGTAGTAGTAGTAGTCGTAGTAGTAGTAGTCGTAGTAGTAGTCGTAGTAGTAGTCGTAGTAGTAGTCGTAGTAGTAGTAGTCGTAGTAGTAGTAGTAGTCGTAGTAGTAGTAGTCGTAGTAGTAGTAGTCGTAGTAGTCGTAGTAGTAGTAGTAGCGGTAGTAGTCGTGGTAGTGGTGGTGGTGGTGGTGGTGGTGGTGGTGGTGGTTCGGGAGAAACATGCTGCAATAGCTTTTTTTGCTATCCACGTAAAATATTCACGTAAAAGATTCCAAACACATATATCCACGTAAAATATTCACATATACGACGTAACATTTATTCTCTGTTATTTGTGTAGCTTGGGAGAAACATGCTGCAAGACTTTTTTTGCTATCCCACAAAGCCTCGCAAAAGAGACATGATTAATTCAATTCATTTTCACTATTAATTTAGTTCATTTTCGCTATCAATTCAGTTTACGCAAGATTAATTTTGTGATAAAAGATCAAACGAGTACCAAAATGATTATGGCATATTTAATAGTCAATGCTATGTAGAATGATATCGTGTGAAATTGTAAAAAAGAATGAACATGACAAAAAAAGTACAAAATACACAGCGTAAGGGTCACAAAATGTTTTAATAATCAATAAAAAACTAAAAAAATTACGAGAAAATAAAAACCGTGAACTTTGTGTTCATCAGATACTGTCAAGTGTCAATTGTTAAAAAAATTTGTTGTATAAAGTATTTTGATAGGATAATCCTTGAAAAAGACAAAGATCATCCACTTTTTTTCACAATATTATACTCAAAAATAAGTATTCACGTTGCAATTTTAAAAGATATTTTAAATTAGTGTTCATATTATATTTCAACAAATGAAAAAAGTTTTTAGTGAAAAGAGATAATAGAGATTTTCTAAAATTTTGTGCATAAAAGTGGACATTTATTGTAAGATAGAGCAAATTCACGTTATGAAGGACTCTAACTACCATAACTTGGTAACATTAAGTTTTGAGCCGCCACGTCAGTTTTTTCACATTTATATTTACATTCAAAAAAACACAGGTAACCATAACTCAATAACACCATTTTTTGGGACCCACTATTTTTTTTTTCATCACTTTTAAAACTAAATAAATTCATTTTCATTCATTAAAAATTAAAATAGCTATTTTCAAATTTTTAAACAATTTTTTTTTTTAACAAAACAAGCCTCTTGTCAACTTGGCCACCAACGCCGTCGTCAATTTCACATCCACGGTACCGTAACGCCGGCCACGGCATTAACCCATGGCGTTACGGTACCAACGCTCCAAGTAATGAGCATTGCTATCTTTCTACATTTTATTCTACTCATCTTCGTACCCATATAAAAATCTTATAAATGTTTTTCACTCATTATTTTTTTTCACCTTAACCGTTAGTTTTTTTATATGTCAAAATTTTGAAACTAAAAAAGGTAGAAAGATATGTAGAAATGTTTAAAGAAAAAAGTAGTATCATTACTATTACTATTACTCTATAATACATTTCACAAATGGTTGGTGGCACTGTAGCTGCTACAGTGCTTGCTACAGTGCTACAATACCGGCCCAAAAAACTAGCTCAAAATCTGGCCCAAAGTAAAAAAAAAATTACAAAACGGACCCTCAACTTTTAATTGTTTATGACTTTTTTACATAAATTTTAGAAAAAAAACAAAAAGGGCTCTCAAGTTTCTTTTATTCGACCCCCGCCGCAACACGCGGGTTAAATTCCAACTCGTATATATCAATTCCATCACAAACGACGTCGTATATATATTGGGCCAAAACACAGCCCAATAACCAGCCAAAGTAAAAAAAAAAACTTTCAGAACACACCATAAACTACTTAATAACTTTAAAATAAACGACATGGGTCAGGAAAGTACAATTATGTCAAAGTTTAAAATATATAAATAACCTATATTTTTTTGCCATTTACGACTGTATTTAAAAACAGATTTCGCATTTATATTTATATTTATATTTATATACATACGAAAATTCGCTCTATAAATAACGTATACTTTCTCTCAACGATAAATACTCATTCAAATTCCGTGATTGTTAAAAAAATATACAGTGAAATAAAATATATGTGTTGCATACAAGTCAGCCTCGCTGCAACGCCCGGACGCATTCCCACTCAATATTCATTCGAAATCGATTCGCAAAAAAATTATTCTCCGCCACAACGCGCGGGGTATCTTGCTTGTTTCTCCTGAATAATGTTAAGGATCCCTTATTTGGGTCGGGTTGACCCGAATAACATCCGCGCATGGCACATCAAAAACAAAAACGTGTTGATTCAATTGGGTCGCTTAAAACCAGAATATATTAGATAAGAACCAATCAGTCTTCGGTTCCTAAGAAAGTTAACATGAACCATGCAAACTACTGTGAATTAGGGGACTAAAGATGCCCAAGATAAATAGCCAAAAACGGATACTAAACTATCAAATCTTTCACGCTAAAAATACAATCAACGAAGAGAAAGATGTCCTTAAGCAAAAGTTCAAGAATTAGATGTAATTTATCATTTTACATCACCAAAACCTTGGAAACAGAAGCAGATATAGCAGGTAGCTCGAGCTTCAACGATTTCAATTATACGGTAACAGTATCCCTACAACCTTTTCCGCTAATGAAGTTGAATTTAGCAGGAGAGACAACATACAAAGACACCGCACGCATAAAATGATCTTTAAAAACGGCAGCTTGTTGTAGGACATTGTATCATCTCTTTCCACCCTGAAACCAAAACATCAAACATGGATCAGATTGTAAGCAGATATACACATTGCATATTTATGCATTCAAACATGAACAGGATCACTACCGTGCAATGATGATTGGAGTATTTACCCGTTTGTAATGTAGTTTTTCTTATACGATATTCATGAAATATAGAAAGAAGAAATCCCAGAAAAGACAAATTGCTCAGAGGTCTGCTAACAAATGCTTACATCTAGTGTGAGCCGCCACATCATATATGTGTAAGGTAAGAGAATGCTCACAAGCATGTTCACCGATTCTTTGAGTAGTCTAGTAGTCAAAAGTTTTGTAAATGCATGAAGTATGGCCAAAGAGGTTGTGGTCAAATTTGGTATGGGTAAAAGTAGAGAATCAGTTCATATGATAACAGCTCAGATAGGCTCAAAAACACATAAAAAGTCTCCCAGTGTACTCAAAAGTCAAAATACAAAAAAAACCTATTAGATCGCTTTATTCTGAAAGGTAGATTAATAAACCATTAAATTGACAAAAGAAGCAAAAAAAGTGTTGTGAGTCAACCTGACACGGCCCATATTAACCCGGGTGCTTACATAGTTACATGTTACCCATTTTGATCAGAAGTCGTTGACCGATGACTCAGCCACCTGACCTGCCCAACTTGTCACCTCTAATATGATTTCTTCAAGTAATGTAAAAGGTTATACTTAAACTACTTGATAGCACAAAAAATGCACAGCAATTGGAACCTTTTTATGACTCCTGATACTTAAATGATATATTCTCGATCTAATTGCAATTTGTCAAACGGCAACTAACTATCTCACAATATTTGCAACACAAACCATCTCACATGTCCTAAGCATGACTTGAACCCACAACCATTTGGTTGGGGAACTTCTCACACAACAAGGATACCATCGGGACACAAGCCCTTTCGGTAATTCCAATTTGTCAATTAAAATAAACTCCAGACCCATCCCATATGGAACTCAGCTTCAAACATCATCCTACACTCCCTAGCGTTCCTACATCCTACTATAAGAGTTGAATTTGCATGAGGCAAACATCTAAATTATTGTGAACCTAATCTTCTCTAGCATGGTGCTTGCCAGCCAAAAGCCATCAGTTCCTAGCATCCCAACTTCTTTGACAAGAAAAGAAATATAAGCTATATAGAATGTCCCACAATCTAGTAACAAACAAAAAAACTCACTAGAAATGGTATCATAGTCATCATAGTGCTGAAGTACCTCGACTATGTGCATTATAGCTTATACGCGTAGTATTAAAAATATTGTATTCATGCGCAAAAGATAGTGTGTCCGTTATACAGCCAATGAACACCATTTACCTTGTGTGGTGGAGTTCCCGGTCTCAACATATTGTTGCCAAAGTCAAACCTCCCCTTCTTTTCCGAAGCCTTGAGAATTTGAAAGGAACATGTCAATGTATCATCCACGCTCATCATCGCACCAGCGTTATCGAACTCACCGCAGTAATTTGGGGCGGAGAATATGGTTACAAGCTGCCGGTTTGCGAAAAACTCGTACCCATCTTCCACAACCTTAAAAGCATCACAAAGAAGAGTAAATGTGGTTAGAAGTTAAAACAGCTAATTTCATAAAAATTCAGAGCACACACATGAGCTTCAATTGTCAATGGATATGAATAAATGCATCGTACACGAGTAAATCAACCTATAGAATACAGCCCAACTGCATGTGTGATACTGACACAAAAATCCAGAACTAGGACTAAGAAGTACTAGATTAGGCCATCGGACCATACAGAAGAGACGGCCTTTCATGGCAGAAACTCCAGAAAGTATCAATCCCATGGGCACAAGATACAGATCCTCCAACAGCGACATCGGAAGCGTAATTATAGTATTTATAAGTGTAACTTCTAGTAATCCAACAATTTGATTGGCTGATAATCACTAAAAAGTGGGACATCAGATAACTATGATCGGATAATACCGTTTCTCATAACCAGTCAACTCAAGAAAAGTTGCCTCTAAAGTTTAAACCATGCCATAAGGGTTATGTTAGCAAAACTATAGAGAGATCACAAAAATAGATCCCTAGAAAAGTCAGAATGCAACAAACAAAGACAGAAGCAGACAAGCAGCAAATGTTCTAACCAGATATAAGTATCTAAATCAGATCTCAACAAAAGCTTATTCTTTAATCTGAGAATTTTAGGACAACAGGAAAGAATAAAATGCATGAAATGCCACAGCATAAATGGGAGACAGATTCCTGCACACTGATTGAATAACAATAAAAACAAACAGATAAGAGTCATATGTCAACGGAACAAATAATATTTACTCATGTTTCATGTACCTGGTGAGCTCGGCAAATAAGATCAAGATCATGCTTCTCAAGAAATTCTGCAACCTTGTCAGCCCCAAACGTATATGACACACCCCTGTCATTCTCTCCCCATCCTTCCATATCTCTGTCAGGATCAGCCCACAATAGATCACACAGTAGTCCCTGATCTGGTACGTCAACAGGACGGGCTATATTCCGAATCTGGTCCAAGTTTTTTATGTCAGGAGACAATCCTCCATGCATGCAAAGAATCTTCTCATCGATAAGAGCGGAAACAGGCAGGCAGTTGAAGCAGTCAGTAAATGTCTTCCAGAGACGAACATTGAACCTTCTCTTGCATTCATCATAGAACCCATATATCCGATTGATCGAAGCACATTCATGGTTTCCCCTGAGAAGAAAGAAGTTTTCCTTGTACTTAATCTTGTATGCAAGCAGGAGGCATATTGTTTCTATGCTCTGCTTACCACGGTCAACGTAGTCTCCCAAAAAAAGGTAATTTGACTCCGGAGGATACCCACCATACTCAAACAGCCGCAAAAGGTCAGAATATTGTCCATGAATGTCACCTGAAAATGAAAACTAATAAGACCATACCACATGAAGACAAACCAACCATATGCACTCTTTGAACTATGGAGACACAAATACAAGATACCATGCAAACTAAAGTATATGGGTCAAACAGCATCAGGAAATGGTCTTTTGGCAAGCAGTAAATAACACCAAACTAAAGCATCACTGTCAGCAGCATATAAATGTGAGCACGCTGAGATAACGATAACAGCACGAAGTTTGGCTGGTAAAAAAAACAGATGTCATGCAGAAGTGGTTCATCATTGTTAGGTGAAAGTGACCATTGCAGGATCATTAGTAAAAAAACAAGAACAGTTGCATTTGGGCTCTGGGGAAGGGCTAACATAGTGATGTGATTGACTGCTTTAACTAATTAAGTTGTAAAAATGATAAGATAACACATAAAAAAACGCATATGGTTTTATATAGCCCCTTTCGTTTATCTTCCTGTGACTCGAGCACCACTTCCGTTAATATCCTATTCCCCTACATAAACTTTTTTGACCTTCAACCTCTTTGTAAGCAAGAAAAACAAAAACTCCACTTCTAATGCTGGTAATTATCTTGCTTTTCTGTGATTATGGCCACACTCAAGTGATCAAACTGGATTTAAATACAAATGGCAATTTTATTATACAAAGTAGAAACAAGAAACTTCTGTAAACTAACAAATACTCGTCTTACTTGCAAGATAAATACATAAATAGGCTGCTCTAAAGATAAGCATAGTCACTCTTAAGCTAACGATAACTAATTCAGTTTCAAATTTGGTTAGCATGTTTACATATCATCCAGAAATGCCTTTTACTAACCCACGAGCATGTGTCAAAGTATGCCATCATGTTTACTTCCTTATAACCAAATATCAGTGTAATCAATAATGACAAATTTTAGCTGTATCTCAGTATTGAAGAGAGCGATTAGTAGAGAGCCAATATAATATGAAATAATGTACTGATTAGCAACTGTATGTGAGCACACAGACCCTCTGCACTAAGATTGGAATGCACAAAGTTGACTTCTGGTTCCAAAAAAATACTTAATTCTACCATATGTATAGTACTGGTATAATTTTGACACAAACAAACATTCTATAAGTATAAACCATTAGACATGAACTATTTCCATGTAAATGTACAACATGAAAGGTATTACTATAGTCCAAATGATGAGGTATCTTATATATGGACCCACCCAGTCTCACATGACTTGCACTACATAAACATATACACCCTGCTAACAAAACCCTCTAGTAGGAGTTACAATTGCAGTATACATAATACACATACGCTTTTTCAAACATCAAATCTTAGTTCCAAGCTCATATACGAAGGGCCAATTATAAAGTTACTCATAGTTTAACTTCAAACATTTCTACACTACAAGAAAACCACACGACAATTCCAATCATATACGCACACTTTCCGCTCAACTTCCAAAGTCTTGCAATTAAATAAAATAACATATTCACCAGCAAATCGAACAATGAAATACATGTACAGGTGTTTGTTTAATCTTATATAGCGGGCTTATGGCTTATGTAGTTTTCGGATTATGCTTCATAAGCTCATTTTTTGTGGCTTATATTGAAACTTTTCGTCTTATAGAAGCTTATCATATCATAATAAGCTTATATAAGCCAAAAAAAATTAAAATAAGCCATAAAAAGTGAGCTTATGAAACATAAGCCGAAAACCACAAAAGCTATAAGCCCGCCATATAAGCTCAAACAAATACCCCTATATGTGGGCTTATTAGCTTATTTGTTTTTTGGCTTATATTTCATAAGCCCCAATTTTCCGGCTTATATTGAGACTTATGGGCTTATATAAGCTCATAGCTCAATCTCAATCATTATAGTATTCAACGCCTCATTTGTATTTCTACATATAAACTATACTTTTAAACGAATTCTTAAGTCCCGCAATCAAATAAACTAACCTAATCACCAACAAATCGATAAACATCCAAACATTTATGTAACGACACATACACACAATCTATTTCATAACATTTCATTACCACAAATCTTAATAGGAGCTTCGAGTTCAAGCAAATTCGGCTGACTTAAAAAAACCTCTTTCGCGGCAACACACAACTGCCTTATCTCCCCTTCCGTAATCTGCGCCTGTTTCGGCACCCTTCCGCCCTTGGCATCCATTAACTTCCTTATTATCTCATCTAGTACAGCATCTTCCATCCTTCCCTAACTTCTCTCACACACACACACACACTCAAATATCACTTCCTATATCTCAACTAACTCAACAACCAAAACCTAACTAACAGTTTTCCGTTAAATCCGTTACAGCTTCAAACTTTATCCCTAACTGTATCTCAACAAACACCTAACAACCTAACTAACTAATAGTATTCCGTTAAATTCGTTACAAACACAAGTCTTATCAAAACATATACAAACAGTAACTAAACCCTAGCCGTTGATGGTTATGTGGTTATTTGTGGTGGCGGTGTAATACACGCGCTTAAGGAGGCGGTGGTTAGTGAAGTGATGGTGGTGGCTGAAAGAGGGGGGTTTATATATGGAGAGAATGGAGACCTAAAAATGAAAGATGAAGGAAGGAACGGAACCCTATCTATCTCTTTTGAATCTTGTTTTTTGGATACTAGTTGTATTGCAAGTGTGTGGAGGGGTGTTAATCGGTCGGGTTCGTTGGGTTCGGGTGAAAGTCGAGCGAATGCTATCTGAACACGATCTTATTTAAATTCGAGTTAGTTGAGCGCGGATTAATTCGGGTTGGTATAGGATTGTAAGGGTGAGCATCAGGTCAAATTCGGACCGGATTTAAAAAAACGGACTGAGACCGATTTAGCCTAAAACCACGGACCGAGAACCGGACTGAATGTGTTCGGTCCGGTCCAGTTCTTCGGTCGATTCGATTCGAGAAGGCAAAATGGTCTGTTGTACATAAGACCGAACTAGATCGAATCGGACAGAGGACCGAACATGAGATAAAGTGTGGATCGAGAACCAGACCGAAATAGGTTCGGTCCGATCCGGTTCAAACAAGTTTCTCAGTTCGATTCGGTCAGCGGTTCGTTATGCTCTAGGTAGGTGTACTCGGGTCTTTGTGGGGTTCAAGTTCTGCGTCCCCACCATATATTGAAAATTATAAAGATGAAAATGATATATCTTTGTCAAGGAACATTTCATAAGATATTTTCAGAACTTACGTGTAGATTAATTTTTTTAAGTGTTAAGAGACAAAGCAATCAAATAAGTCAAAGACACGTAAGGCATATCTTAATTCTGTGTTAGATGAAGTCGTGTGGTATAAACGGATCGACGAGTCAGATTTTTCTTATTTCAGTTAGTTGGGAGGGCGAGTTTCGTAATAATGTATCGGGTCTTTGAGGATTCGATTCTCTGACGAATCAAAGTGTGATTTATTGACGATACAAAGAGTGTGATCCGCTGACGAACCAATGAGTCATCCACTCACGATACAACATGACAATCAAAAGGACGATGCCAAGTGATGAACCAAAAGGACGAGCCGAAAGTTCGTCACTAGCCAACAAGCTTCACATCTCCGAAAAGGTCGTCCTCGCAATGGGTTGTACGGACAATCCCATCGAGCTCGTGCTTAATTCTCGAAATAGGTAAGTAGTATAAATAACCCCAATTATTGACAGTTGATGAACATTATATCCTCGAGAGGAATTACTCTAAATCCATAAAAGGCGTGAATTGACGGGAACACCCTGACCTCGGGTGCCTTTTGGCATTAGCCATTATCCACCCCATAAGGAATAGCTTCGGCAACTCACATGGGTCAGTGGGTCACCAACTGAAGTAAGCATTAACCGAGACTCGAACCCATAACATTTTATTCATAAAATCTCCCCGGTTCACATATAGTGATTATGCAAATAAAAATAGGGAATATTCCATTTCTACACTAAAAAATTTTATGGAATGCAATCATATCCCAAAAAACATTAATTCATAAATTTGTTTCGGGACAACTTGGCTTCTGGGCAACTAAGAAAAAATGTGCTAAGATTTTTTATTATTAAAGGACAAAATGTGTAAGGTATATGTACCTTAATGTTTTTAGGGAAACTACTACTTTTTTGGCAACTTATGTATGGGCGACTGATTTTTTTGTCTTTTTACCACTACACTTTTTAAATAAATAAGTGCAACTGTACTTATGGGCAACTTATACATCAGGGGAATCACTTTTTATAATATTTTGTTGTACTTTGTGTTGGGTTATAGTAGTTGGCTAGTACGTATACGTTACGAATATGTGAGCCTATTGGGGACACACGCGTTAAGACACGAAGAGTACGTTTATTAAATACTTAATATATATTTATTTATTATTAAGGATTTAATATGCTTCACGTTGATAATTTAAATAACCGTTAGTTACCGTTATATTTTATAACTAACTCAACAACTATTTAAATATGAACCGAATGGACTAAAATTGACAAAACCCGAACCTTGTGGGTGTCACTTGTTAGCCGACCCATATAGCTTCTAGAAGAGGGTTTTGAGATAAATTTTAAAGACAAATAATAAATATTATATTGTGATAAGGATTATGAGGGTATCCTAGTTTATCTACAACTAGGATTGGAGGGCTACATAAATACCTCATCTCATCCTCATTAATAAATCAACTCGCCCCACATATAAAGATATCTTATACACGGCACACAATCCCATCGCAATAAAGAAACGATTTTTATCCTCCTTGTGACGTCAAAGCAGAATAACAAATTCTCATTGTTTCATTCTCATATTATATTACGTATGCATGCATTTTTTCCATGCATACTATATATAATTAATATAGCCCACGTCTTTCTTTTGCTTAGGCAGTTTCGTACATTCGAATAAGCAACAACACTTGTTGTTTGGTTTTCGGTTCAAGTAATTAAGCATACACTATCGGTGTTTGAAGCTCGTGAAGTTACGACTAGCATTGTTGCGTACTTGTTCGACGTGTTGTGTGAGCAACCGTAGAGGTGGTAATTTAACCACTATGTTTTCAAGATCAAGATCAGGCGTAAGTTTATTGATTTTTATCATTAAACAAAAGGTTAGTAAATTACGTGTTTACTTTATTAAGTGTTAATTCTATGTGTCTTAACTAGATCCAATCCGCTGCGTACTCGTAGCTAAACTGGTTACCTGGAATGTTAAATCCCAACAGTGGTATCAGAGTCAACTCGTTTTGGCATTAGGGTTACACTTTTTGAATTATATCATGTCTTAATTGTTCACGCCTAGATTTAATTCATATAACTTGATCTGCTGCGCTTGATATTTTATTTAATATTTTCTTGCAAATATGGCAAAGATCATGCAAATCCTTATTATTTTACATTTTATTTTATTCAAAAAATGACTTCATTTTGGGCGGATAGCGGGAATCGAGCCAAATTAAATAAAATTTGTAGATCTAGATCTTGATTACTTTTGATTGCTAAAAAGGGAATAAAATTATTAACAAAGAGTGTATCGGGTCTTTGAGGATTCGATTCTCTGACGAATCAAAGTGTGATTTATTGACGATACAAAGAGTGTGATCCGCTGACGAACCAATGAGTCATCCACTCACGATACAACATGACAATCAAAAGGACGATGCCAAGTGATGAACCAAAAGGACGAGCCGAAAGTTCGTCACTAGCCAACAAGCTTCACATCTCCGAAAAGGTCGTCCTCGCAATGGGTTGTACGGACAATCCCATCGAGCTCATGCTTAATTCTCGAAATAGGTAAGTAGTATAAATAACCCCAATTATTAACAGTTGATGGACATTATATCCTCGAGAGGAATTACTCTAAATCCACAAAAGGTGTGAATTGACGGGAACACCTTGACCTCGGGTGTCTTTTGGCACTAGCCATTATCCACCCCACAAGGAATAGCTTCGGCAACTCACATAGGTCAGTGGGTCACCAACTGAAGTAGACATGAGCCGAGACTCGAACCCCTAACATTTTATCCATAAAAACTCCCCGGTTCACACATAGTGATTATGCAAATAAAAATATACTATTGTGTAATCACATTTTTTTTAGCAATGTGTAATCATATATGACACATAGTGTTTTTTTCTTTTCGAAAAGGTATATGACACATAGCATTATTCATATGAGTTAGATATGTCATTTACGCGTTCATGAATATTTTTAACCCCATATCAAACATGCTATTTAACAACTCAGTCGTGATGACTTGTGTACGACGCGAACAAAATGTAAGATACTTTCTTAATGTTATAAAATGAAAATTGAAATTTCGAATCTACGTGACACATAATTAGGTTAAGAATAAAAATAATGAAATAATAATATTCATAAATATTAGAGGTGGCAAATGGGTCGGGTTGGGTCGGTTTGAGTCATGGGTCAACCAGGTCATGTTTTAAAAATGGGTCAAACGGCTCATGGGTCAAACGGTTTGGGTCGGATCGACTCACTAAATTGTGATGTTTTCATATATTTTTGAACGGTTTATACGTTTTCGTCGGTTTTTTTACGTTTCGTCGTTTTTTTCGTTTTTTTACGTTTTCGTTCGATTTCTTAAGTTTTCGTCTTATTTCTTACGTTTTCGTCCGCTTTCGTCCGTTTTTTTATGCTTGCGTCCGCTTTCGTCCGTTTTTTATGTCTGCGTCCTTTTTTTACGTTTTCGTCCATTTTTTACGTTTTCGTCTGTTTTTTACGTTTTTGTCAGATTTCTTACGTTTTCGTTCGATTTCTTACGTTTTCGGCCGTTTTTTACCTTTTCGTCCGATTTCTTACGTTTCCGTCCGTTTTTTTACGTTTTCGTCATATTTCTTATGTTTTCGTCTCTTTTTTTACTTTTCATCCGATTTCTTACGTTTTCGTCCGTTTTTTACGTTTTCGTTCGTGTTTTTTACGTTTTCTTCCATTTTTTACGTTTTTGTCCGTTTTTTACGTATTCGTCAGTTTTTACGTTTTTGTTAGATTTCTTACGTTTTCGGACATTTTTACGTTTTCGTCCGATTTCTTATGTTTTCGTCTGTTTTTACCTTTTCGTCAAATTTTTTACGTTACCGTCCGTTTTTTACGGTTTCGTCTGATTTCTTACATTTTCGTCCGTTTTTTACGTTTTCGTCTGTTTTTTACATTTTCCTATGTTTTTACGTCTTTGTCCGATTTCTTACGTTTTCGTTCGTTGTTTTACGTTTCCGTCCGTTTTTGGACGTTTTCTTTTGTTTTTGACCTCTTTCTTCGTTTTATACGTTTTAAAAAACAGACAAAAACGTAAAAAAAAGGACAAAAGGAACGGATCATAAGAAAACAGACGAGAACGTACGAAAACGAACGAAAACATAAGAAAACGGATGTAGACGTAAAAACGGACGAAAATGTAAGAATTCGGACGAAAACGTAAAAAACAGACGAAAACGTAAGAAATTGGACAAAAACGGACGGATACGTTAAAAAACGAACGAAAACGTAAAAAAAGGGACGAAATCGTAAGAAATCGGACGAAAGCGTAAAAAGGAGAAAAAAACATAAGAAATCGGACGAACACATAAAAAAATGAACAAAAACGTACGAAAACGGACGAAACGTAATAAATCGGACGAAAACATAAAAAACGGACGAAAACGTAAAAAAACAGACGAAAAAGTAAAAAATGGACAAAAACGTAAAAAGACGGACGAAAACATAAAAAACAGACGAAAACGTAAAAAAATTAAGAAAAAGGTAAAAAAAACATACGAAAACATGCCGAAACGGATGAAAATGTATGAAAATGTATGAAAACGTTCAAAAAACGTATAAATGTAAAAAAAGATGATTAAGTTATACCACTATTTAGGAAGTTGTAACTAATTAGGTGAAAGGTTAACTAGGTCGACTCATCCGACCCATTCATAACCTATTCATTTAATTTAAAAGTATATTTAAAAGCCCAATGGACCCAAACTTTATTTAACTTAAAGACCCAAATGACTTAAATATTTAAAAAAATGACCCAATTAAACCCATTTTTTATTTTTAGATCAAGATTGTCACCTCTAATAAATATGCCAAAATGGCAATAACAAGCATGTAATAACTAAAAGTTTTATACTTGTATTATTTATCGCCTCATGCCTAACACATCTATCGAAGAAGTATATGACCTGAGTCATTTAATCTGCAACCTTCAATTGTAAGACATTTATTTTTGTATTTAGGTTGTGTCGTATCAAGAGTTGTTACAGTTAGATAATAAAAACCCGAAAGCCCGTTAATTTCTACATTGTATCAAGGAGCCAAGAAAATACAATTGAATATGATAATACAATTGTCATTTTCCTTTTAATTTCTACATGGTATCAAGAGCCATGAAAAAAAAGTTTGTTAAAAAAACTACGATCTTTACGGTAAGTGTTTCTGTTCATTCTGGCGGTTTGAATAAGTTCATTCGCTACATCTTTGTCGTATGCATGTATTAGTATCAAAAGGAATATTGGCTTGATTTTGATTGGTTGGGGTCAGAGGAAGTGCAAATATATGTTTCATGCATTTGATACACTCACTCGTTGTTGGTACCTGGTAACATCTGTCTGAATCTGCACATATTTCTACTATCGTTCATCTCCGTATTTATGTTGCTTTGGTTTTGGTTTTGCAATGATTTTGGTCCGTCTGTTTGAGACTTGACTGATATCACCTTGTTATAGTTTGGATTGCATCGGAATGAGACTCCGTATAGCAATGAGTTTGTGTTGGGTCAGTTCAGTGCCCTTCAGTATCTTACTGTAGTAGATTTAAAGATAAAATACCATAAGTCAAATGTCTCGCTGAAGACAGTTCAGCTCCAACTCTTCAGGTACTTAAAAGATCAAAGATATCTTCACTTCAATTTATGTGGCGGTTCAAAAACTAAAGGCAAGACCTTAGCAAGAGTTTCAGTTTAGCTTGGTTGGCAATGCCAAGCTAAACGATGTCGATCTCCTCTTAGAAGCTGAAACAAAATGTTTCTCTTTTAAAAGGTTTACAAGGCTGGAAAAGATATGCTTTAAGTAAAAAAATAAAGCATATCTCATTGGGAATGACTTCTTCTAAAGTTAGTATAGAAGTACAATTAGTTTCCCAAAAGGACTTTTCCCCACGTATCTAGTATGGTAGCATTAAATGAGATCTCAACCACCCACTTAATGCTTGACACGTGGAAAGGGGAACCTTATTGTAAACCCTAATTCCTTTCTATAAAAGGAATGCTGCAATAGGAGTAAATGCATATATTGCAGTTAATGTGAAACACATTCAAGAGCATTTACTCCTCGAATCAAACTAGAGAACCAACTAAGCCTTCAACTTCAGTCTAGGGTTATATAGTTTGTACTTAAACACCTACTTTGTTTCGTGTTTAAGTTTGAGAGGAGATCACCAAATTGTCATTTAACTACTTTGCTATTTCGCAAGCAAAATATGTCATAGATTCTTTATTCATTCTAAAAAGAATTTATACGTTGAAAAGTACTTCTTGTGTTATGTATTAAACTTGTTCTTATATTGCTATATCGAGTTGTAAAACAATACGCCTTGTTGTCATGGAATGTGATTAGTTTAACTTGATAAACCTTTATCACATTCAAGGGGACCAACATGTGGTATGAGAGCAGTTTGATTTGTAAAACCTTTTTTCAAAAAGATTTTATAGCTGCTCAAAAGATTTTTAAAATCAATATCCAAGAATGGAAGCAGAAGTACCACAAACTATAGAGTGTAGGGGTGGCCATTTAAATGTTGCTCCTAGACTAAAGGTGGAAAATTTCACAAATTGGAAGAAAATGTTCATGTGTCACCTTGTTGGAATCAAACCTCAATTTAAAAACATTATTCTTAATGACCATATATTCCAATGGCTACTGGTGTGCGAAAACCTGAAGCATAATGGTCGAATGATGTGAGAAATGTTGATAATATTGATCAACGCCTAAAACGTCTCATTATGTTCGTCCTACCAGATGACCAAATGAATTATGTTATCAATTGTGAAACTGCAAAATCTACCTGGAAGACCTGATACTATATCATGAGGGCCCCTCTATTATGAAAGAAAATAGGGTCATGAACCTCAAGTTGTGCTATTACATCTTTAGACATAAAGAAGGTGAAAATCTCACACAAACTTTCACCAGATATCAAGCTTTGATGAATGAACTAGTAAATGATGGTATCAAACTCTCAAAATTAGAGATAAATATTGGCTTTATCAATAGGTTACCAAAGAAGTGGCTAAGGTTTAGAAAATTCTAAGGTTTCCTTCTCAATCCCAACTGGTGGTATTTTTGGAGAAGTAGGAGTAAATACCTTTAGAAATGCCATAGGTGCACACTACCTAGCTCACTCCAGTGAATACGTTGCACCACCATCTATTGATATCGTTAGACAATGGTTTCCAATGATTGGGTATGGGGAAGAGGTGTCAGTAAAAGGAACTCTCAGAAAGAATCTCCTTCCTCCTAGGTGGTGGTTGCTAATGGCACAAATCATCCAATGTTTGGGGGTAAAACTGGGGGATTTGATCAAATCACAAACAAAGATGCCATTATACTATATAGTCTAGCCAATGGCATTAACATAGACTATGCAAGCATATTTTGGGAGGACATCGTTCTCAAGGTAAAGAAGAAACAAAAGGAAAAGGTTATTCCCTACACTCGATTTATCTCCCTGCGGGTAATGCACAAAATGAAGAAAGGATATGGGAATGATGAGGTCACACAATACCCCACTCAAATCTTTAGTATCGACAATTGGACACTGAAGCCCAACCAACCTGAAGAACCTCCCTTCACAAACCACATGTTAGTTATTTGCAACGCAAAAGAGCCTGTGGCATTTAAAGCTCCTAAACTCTCTTCCATTGTTGAGAGGGTTCCCCAAGGCACAAAGCCTAGAGCTCAACCTGGACACAAGAAGCAATCTTCTCCAAAACAAACATTTGTGTCCAGCAAAGGGGCAACAAAAAGTGGGTCCTCTAAGGCACCCACTGGTTCCAAAACTGGCCATTCCAAAAAAAGAAAAAAAGTCCTGCTCGGCCATGGACTCAAACTTAATCCAGACTCCAGTTTCTACCCCTGTAGATCCTGAAATGCATAAAGAGGACCAGCAAGCAACTGGTGGCCCAACCTCTTTAGGGGTCACCAATGAAGCAAGAGCCAACCCTCAGCTCAGTAGTGATATGTCAACATTTAACTTAAATAAGCCTATTTATACAGCATCTTTCATTATTCACTCTGAGTCTGCATCAAGAAATGATGCTTCAGTAGTTTCCACAGCTGAAGCTGATCCTGGAAATTCTGCTCCTAGTGATTTTGTACCTCAACAACATGGTATAAATAAAGGAACAAAAAACACTTCATATGATCACTTATTTGCAGGTACTGACCCACATGTTCTTGCAGACCAAACCAAATTTGTTAGCGAAGGGTGTTGGGTTTTTACATCTATTTAACCATTAAATATATCACGAGTACGCAGCGGAAAAGATAAAACACGTATAGAATATCATAGTTAAAGAGGGATCAAGAAGGTGTGTACCTTTTAGCAATAAACGAACCACAGTCTTGAATATACGCATGTGTATAATAAATGATACCATCCTAAAACCACCCAAGATCTAAAGTAAGATCTCTCTACTTCAACACACACAATACGTTCTTAGCAAACAATTAAGTATGCCAGTACTAGTAGTGATAAAGCCACCAAACGCCTTCGACTCTTGAATCAATCAACACGAAAAACCCTTGTGGGTTGTTGGTTTCCGTTGAACAAACACAAACCGAAACCCTTGGGGTTTGGTTTGACCGATCGAGCAATAGGGAGAGAATGAGAGAATTTTAGAGATTAGTTTTTCAAGTTATATTAAATAATAATCCCTAGACATCCTTATATAGCCTACATAACTTGGCTTGCAACTTAAGTAATTCCACCTCCTCTTGGAGATTAAGAAACAAATTGGCTAAGGGAAAAATGAAATAATTCTCATACTTTCCTTTTCTCCATAATTGCATATTAGTCCTTCTTTTAACTATTAATGACTAATATAACCCCCATTAAATATTTATTAATATTTAACGCTCGTTTAAGCTTTATCACTAAATATATTACATTTAATATATTTACTATAATTGTTTTACGTATTAACGTGTGCGTCCCCGTAGGCTCGAATAAAATTCCCGGACATATATTATTTTACGTGGACATAATCCAACAGCTCCCACTTGGACATGTACCAAATAATATAATAACATTTGTAAGCGTCTAGCAACACGCCAATGCTCCCATAAATATCCGAGTGTGGTTTTAATAAAGTCACATATAAATGATTTATGTATTTACAATCCCTTTGTTTCCGATACCGTGTTAAAAATAGATATGGATCAAGGTCATTCTATTATTTAACAATCATGTTTCTCGTATATGTAATTAATCAAGATTAATAAAAATCATTAAGACATATCTACATGAGTTTTTGGGTGAGGCCACACATACATCTGATTAATCCTACGAGAGGCCCAGTGGCATCATACTTCAACTATTAAAGGAACACATTCTTTATTGACTACAAGTGCCAAGTCATATGCTTCAAAAACACTTCTGAAAATAGTCCTTATTAACTACCTTATTCAGGATAACTTAAACTACATCAATAAGGATTAGCCACACATGCAAGACCTACTTGCATCTCAAGTCTAAGGATTTAGTAAATTAAAATCACTTACAAGATTTACTTAATGACGCTGATCCATAAAGTAATAATCTTGTTAGTTGGGGAAGTCTAATATTCATCTTATGAATATCATGTGAGTTTGGCGGACACATCCTTTAATATCCAAGATATCACCAATCACTTAGATTTGTCTTAGTTCAACAATATTCCCATATTGTTGATCGACAATGGACTAATTTAGAATAATAAATATTATTCATGGATTAAACATGCAAATATATGACATAATTTATATTAAATATAACCACATACCACATATCATTATCATTAATAAATTTGTCTAAACATCCCTTATCCAAATACTAAATAGATCAAATGCATGATAATTCTAGTTGACGAATCATGCCTCAAGATACGATGATCGTACTTGCTGACAAGGCATAGATTTCATTAATTTCAACTATCTTTGATCTTTCAGAATTTTAAGAATACTTATTTCAAGAATTCAATTAATGAAATTCTTGAATATCTATGATGATTGTTTGTTAATACAAATATCTCAATATTAACACACTATATCTCATAAGGTGTGTGACATCAACTATTGACAACAATCATCTTTCGTAGCTTCCAAAAGTGTAAAGTATTCTTATTCTTTAATGTATAATGCAACTATGCTCTCAGTTGAGCACAACTAGTTCACATGGTCATCATAAAAAATGAAATCATACCATGACTAGTATTGAGTGTCATCTCAATTCGATTTAGCATCCGTGTGCATAAACAACCCCATTCTTTTACAATCTATAAACAATGAATATTCTCTTAATAATGTTTGGCACCTCATGAACTCCAAGTTTATTGGTTTACTCAAATTGCACAATAAATTGTCACAATACATATCCTTAGATTTTTCATTACTATGGACAAATCCATAATCTAGGAATGATTTCTCAAATCCAAACATATTCTATTAAAAT